>JASTWP010002174.1:0-48548 GCA_030770255.1 Temnothorax ravouxi | reverse complement strand
CTAGAATTTTACACATTGCTTACGTGGCCACAAACACTTACATGCGTGATAATATCGTCGCTTATGTGATGAAAGGACATAAGTTCCACGTTCTTTTACAGAGAAGTTTCAGAAAAATTTAATACATTTCAAATATGCGGCTTTAATAATGCATAAGGATTTCCCTGGAGTAATGCACAGCTGAAATGGCCGTGCGCCACTCGAGATAAAAAGTTAACGTGAAGAGTCCGCAACATGCAGACGACACATCCTATTTGTCTATTTATATAAGCGACAATACATATACCCTGAATTCAGTACATATATTTCAATATTCAAAGTTTTAATTTAATTGGACAAAGAGACAAGAGGGTAAAATGGTTACATTAATTTAAAAGCAAAAATTAATATTAAAACTCGCCTGAAATGTTGAAAAAAATATTTCCGGATTATCTAAATGTTTCCTCTCAATTTTTGCAAAATTCATTATGTTATACGATCTCATTGTATTTAAATATAGCCAAATGTGCAATGACATTTTATTTTATGTAATTTTAATAAAAATAATATCAAAATAATTACATTGAAGCGAAACTGTGATTCTCTCGAATAAGTTTTACAATAAATGTATAAAAATATATTATATAAAATCATTGATATCTTTTTACTCCAACTCGAACACTATAATTAATCTTTTTACAATTGCACAATACGTTAGGAAGATTACATTTCAAAGTATTCAATGAAGTCTGACGATTTATTTGTGTGTGTGCAGACACACCTAGGTATTACGGCACGTTTCTGTAGAATTGATGTTATTTTTACGCTCAAATCGACTTTAGAAGGTCGGTGTATTCCCACTAGACCTATCATTTTATCGTCAAAAAGAGGTTCAATAAATTCAAAAATATAGCATATTGCTTCTGTTTTTGCCGAACTCAATCCTCTTTGTACATGTATTTTTTATATGTAAAAAACTTTGTCAATAATTATATTCACTGAATACGACAATATACCGTCTCATGGATACAATTTTTTTAAATACAAATGCTCCGACAAATTAAATATTTAGAAATTGAAATTTACGCGAGACAGAAAGAAAGAAAATTTTTCTTGTATTTTTTATACTGTTAACTACGCTATCACGTGTAAATACATATAAATACGCTAATACACGTAAATATAGGCAATGGCGAGCGAATTTTATTTGCTCTAGTTATGGCTCATAGTACATCCCACACGACTTACTATGTGACTCCAATTGAACGTAACTGGAAGAATTAATATCTTCGATATCAATCACTTTTGAACACATTTTCATACACACTAAGCCGTTTTTCGGCAGTGGGTTTAATAAGTTTTGCAAGTAATCTTTCAACAGGTGTATATAAAAGCCTCCATTTTTTCCTTTATTTCTCTAAAAATTAATTTTTTCCTTTTTAATATTTTGAACAATATGATATCTACTTATATATTCTGCATAAGCGGAATATAATATACATATATTATTTTTAGATGTAATTTCTCTTTAGGATTCTATCCCTAAATAACATTCAGATTATTTTGCTCAAAATATTTAATAAACTTGATAAAACATGGAGACGTAATATATGAAACAAACTTTGCTCAATAATTATTGACTGAATTTTAAAAAAGAAAAAGATTAACGCGGGGCTACGAACGACGTGAAAGATTCAATCATAGTAATGGCGGAATCTAGGTCGCATTCAAATTATTTATAAGGCTCGTGTGTGGCGTAATCGAGTCATTTTCAGTTTCCGCGCGAAAACACAATACGCGAAAAAAAGGAAGAGGCATAGATCCGGTACCGAGTTATTGACCCGTAATTTACACCGACATTTAGCGTCAAAGGTCGCCTATATATCTGCTCCCCAAGTCTCACTGATGCAACGTGTGTTCCGTCTCGTTGCCCAAATAAAGCGACAGGCATCCTAAAACTGGTCCAGATGCACCGCTCACCGCTGAAGCGATACGAGGCACATTTAAAAACGCGATTTAATTATATTTTATTCTAATCTGATCAGAAATATATATCTATAACACGTTCCTCTTTACTTACAATTTACTCACCAAAGAATATTACATTTCAGAATCAAAATAATTAATCTCGAGTAACTTTATTCTAACGAGGAGGCACATGCTTCGGAAACGGCTTAATTATCGAAAAAAAAATACTTGACCCTAAAATTGCAAACAAACGATGACATTTAATCAAACTTTTCTTAACGAATCGATAATCTCCAGGCTTATATAATGGTGGGTACTCACTAGCGAAAACAAACGCCGAACGAACAGCGAATCGTGCATTTGTATACCATGTGTGCTTAGCACGAATGAGATACAAATGCACGATTCGCTGTTCGTTCGGCGTTCGTTTTCGCTAGTGAGTAGGTACCCACCCTAAAGCGATTGAAAAGTATACTCTCGTGGGGTTATTCGTGTACGTTCCATTAGGATCGCTTAACGTGCGCGGCACAAGTCCTTTCACGCCTCAGGAGGTAGGTTCCATCTAATTTAGGGATTTAACGATGTGTGGAAGAAAGATGAGCGAACGGTAAAGTTATCGAGTGTCTTCTCGTAACTACCGGCGCGCTCGAGGAATGCTCGAGCGCCTTGGGTCCTCGAGCGATTTTAAGACGGCCTACCGTGCGACTTTCGCGCAAATTCGATACCGTTTCACCTTACAGTTTTCGCAACGGCACGCGAAATGAAAGAAATTAGTATTGCTACATTATGCTCATTCCTCTTCTCACGCGGCAACGCGTTAATTTTATATTGTCGCGGCGAACGCGAACATTTTTAAGGTCAACACACTCGTAACAGCTCGGAAAACGTTATTCCCGTTCCCACCTACGTGTAATCAAATAAAATCATTACAACAATGTAAATGTATATGAAATGAATTAAATTATATGGAGATCGTTGTGAAATCGAGCCCTCGTTTGTCTTATATAGGTACGTTAAGTATATTATCTACGTTACATAAATATATGAAATAATAAGCGTTGAAACAAAAGTTTCTTTAAACAAGTACAATTTTTATGGTACATTACTTTCTAACTAAGATTTGTCATAATAATAAGTAAATAAAATTATATAATAAAATTGATGCAACATACATTAAATCAATTGCGCAAGTGTAAATATTCTTGTCCGTACAATTTCAGAGAAGATGCTTCATTATCAAACGTTTGACGGGTCTAATCTCTTTTCTAATTTCTGAAACAAATCGAAAGTGTTAATCATCACAACTTTCAACGCTATTATTATTAATTACTAAATTAATAAGCTGTCTCTCTATTCTACGCAAACGAGAGATTTCAAACAGATCTTGTTCTCGTCTTTCACCAACATTTCATCCACGAGATTTGATTCTTTTTTTTTTTTTTTCACAGATGCACATCACACAAAACCAGAGAAGTGTCTTTCGGGATATTATTTTTTTTGCACACTACCTGAAAGGCGACGACCTGCCAAAGGCTTAGGCTCCTCCGAAAATACCCGTTTTCTTCCCATCTCCCCGGACAGGGTCAATTTTTCTCAATTACCCAACTTTGGCTTCGAGAAAAAACAATTCCGGAGAAATTTCCCCTCTCGCCTCTCGGAATTTCCACCCACCTTCTGCCGCCCACCTTCGCGGCTCTTCAACCAATACAGACGGCAACCTCGACACAACTGGACACAACGCTGACGGACGCGATGCGCGCTTGTGTGAAAGTGCCCGTGCCGCCGTTCGCTCGCCTCCGAGTATGACGATGACGATAATAATAATAACAATAAAACGAGCCGCGCGCGGTCCGCGGACTGGCAATACTGGGCATATGCAACCGGAAAGGGTTACGCGGCCCCGTAGCCGTGTTAGCAAACAAACTGGTGGTCGCGCACAGGTGGACGGCCGTGTTTCGCGCGGGCCATCTGGCCGTCGGTGTTTTCTCCAGGCGGGGGGGGGTCTCGCTTACCTCGGGGGGGGCTCGGCGCTCGTCCTGACGATCGTCCGAGGATGGCGGCAACCCGGACCGTGCGGCACGAAGCGAGGCGAACACCGAACACTGCGGGACACGCAGAGGAGCGACGCGGGAAGCTAACGGATAACGGAGCGCATACGCGGCTGTCACCACACTGTCATCATCGCGGATGGGATTCGACCACGCGCAATGTTACCAACCGACGCGGCCGGGGCCCCCGTGGTGTCGCCAATCATCACCAGTCCCGCCGCCGGCCGCGCCGCTTCGCGCGGCGCTCGTGCGACTCGCGGCGGCCATGTTGCCTCGTCGAGCTCTCGCGAGTCTCGCGCCAGCTCTCGCGGCCAAGCGACGCTCGGCTCGCAATAGTCGCAATTCATATACCCTACAATACATTATTTATGCTAAATAAATATTAAGTCAATTAATATTTTTCTTTTCTGGAGGGTTTTGAAAAATTTCGAGGTAATCCTTTCCCGTGTTGCCAGAACGCGATCGAACATTTTTTAAATTGCCGCTTTTTTCCCGCGCGTTTTCTCCCTCGCCCGGCAGGGCGCAGCACCGCGGGGCCGACCATGCAAGCGCGCACGGGTGACGCGCTCGCGGGTCGCGCTGGAGGCTAGGGGGCTCGGGCGCGCGAGGCAGCGGGGCCGAGTAATCGGGTATTGTCAAGATGGAAGTCGCACGGGGCTGACCGTACGGGGCGCAGTATGGATTTCGCCGCGTGATTCCGGCCGGCCGCAACCCCGAGAGATTCGCCCGCGTCCGGTTCGTACTCGGGCCGCGCGGACTGAGCGAGGGAGAGCGCGGGGCGTCGCGCGCGCGGTCCGTGTCTCGCGGCCGAAAACACCGCTCTCTCTCGCGGGTACGACAGGTCAGGTCCAGGGGGGGGGGGCCCGAATGGTGGTGGTGTCGCGCCGCGGCACTCGCGGCAGCAGCGCGATCGTGCGGCGCGATCGAACGCGGTAATGAGAGAGCTGTCACGAGGCAACGGCGCGGCAACGGAGCGAGCCCTTCACAATGGTGGATAACAGTTGCATTATCGAGGGGAACGTCAAGTTTCGCGACGGCAAGAAGGTGAGTGCCCTTCCACCTCTTTTCCCTCCCGCCCCCCGCGCCGCCGATCGCGCCCGCGTGTCGATCGCGTTTTTCGCCCGGTCCTTTCCCCCTTCTTCCTCCCCCTCCTTGCTCCTCCGCGCTCCGATTTTTTCGCCCTCCGAATCGCGCGACAATCGCGCGAACGCGTTGCCCCCCTTCCTCTCCTCCGCTCCCTCCCGCGTGAATTCGCCTATTATTCGCGACGTCCCCCCCGCGACGCGCCGCGCCGCGCGGAGCGAGGCGCATTGCGGGGCGTAAGGGACACGATGGAGGATGGGTGGGGGGGGGGGTGAAGGGTTTTCATCCCTGCACACGAATTCGGGAAACGTGCGCCGGACGCGCGATGCTTATCGACGAGTCACCTGTGTGCACACGACTCGCCTGGCGCATGATAAAAATTATGTAACGATTACGAGGGGGGCGGGTTTGTGTAGCGTGCGTATGTGTACTTTGCGCGACGCGCCGGCGGCGGCTCGTTAAGTTCCCGAGCGTTTTATGTACCTACTACCTAATACAGGCTTGACCCCTGCAGAAGAAGGCGTACGCCATCCGATTCTCGACAGCGGGGGACACGCTCGAGATTTAACGTTCTCGCATTTATGAAACTTATGAAAATTATAAGATGTAAAATTCTTCGATGAGCAACGCGAAATTCGGAGTAATTAGCTTTTAATTGATGTATTCTTACCGTGGGATTATTTTTATCCGTGAAGGATGAAAGGATGAACGATTTGTCGTTCGTGTTTATTCGTTTTTGTTGAATAGATACACTGAGAAAAGAAATTTGTCAATCCCTAAAATTATATATTTAGTCCGATACGAGCAACTGAACATGTTAGTTAGTTAACTAACTAACAACTAAACATTAGTTGTTTCAACAATTATTAAGTTATTGCACTGAAAATGGCGTAATGCATTCGTGTCAACTTTTAACATTTTTTAATCAAGAATTAATTTAACTAATGTTTAGTTAAGCTACCTAAAATATTTAGTTGCTCGTATCGGACTAAATATTTTTTTGGGATTAACAATTTTTTTTCTCAGTGTATAGATAAATTCATTGGCTAGACGCTAAATCTATTATTTAATTTTATTGGATAGATCTCTATTAATATTTTGTACTATTATAGATGAAGATGAAAGAAATTTTAATGAAGGAAATATCCTTAATAATAATTTCTTGCGATATCTTTTTTCGTATAATTTTACTATAGCATTGTGTGAATCGTTAAAAATGCGTTGGTTTCATTATTTAATAGAATTCTTTTAAGTATATTTACAATGTCAAATTTTATTACAGAAAATTCTTTTTAATCTGAACCATGTATTGGTTTGCACTCTATAATATCACAAGCATTGCTTGTGTTGTGATGAAAATTTTTAAGATGCTTTGTAAGAATGACGTGTGATTAATTCCTGACACATGGTTATTCTACTATCAGTGTAAATATGCTCTATCGTGCCTGTTATCGGAGACCTTTATATAGAAATATTTTACTCCTTATATACAACATGTATTTGATAAAGTATGTTGAGAATTATATTTCTATCTTTTTCAATATTTTGTGTGAAATTTATGTTTCCAAAATTAGTTTCTAAAAGTTTATTTAATAATATTATGTTTAATAATAATAGTTTCTAAAAATGTAGTGTCAACAATATGGCGTTGCTTGCATAAATATAAATCTTAATTATTTTTGTTTTGATTTTATTTTTATCTTTTAAATTAATGTCGATCATTTTTATTATTTACGTATCGATACTCTGCGATTTATCTTCAAGATATTTGGCGTGAAGTATATCTAAAGTGGTTTTTGAGAAAAGAAATCAAATTATTTAAGGATAAGGCTGCAGGGAGTTAGCTAATCCAAGTCTATAAAAAGCTAGGTCCTCGTTTGCTAATAAGAGAGGGTGGTAGAGCTAGGTACTTGAGAAGATAGAAGCCTCGTTTGCTTTGATCGTAAACTCAAACGAATACCTACGTGAGAAAGTCCACCGTAGTTTCGTATAATTTTTATCACAATCGTGCTTGATAACAATTATAGGGTGCAACCTAATATGTTTCAAATAAAAAAAAATAATTTTTTCTGATGTGATAAAATTTTGTATCGTATATGTAAAAGAAGCGTATTAAATGTAGTTATAGCTACAAATATTAGATTTAAAAGTATAAATCAAAATAAGAAATTATCTATTTGAAATTATAATTATTATTTGTTATTTAAGAATAAACTTATTTTTTTGTAATTATTATATTTGAAATTTGGTTATCAAATTATTTGTTGGATTAAATAAATGCAGAAATGGATGAAATATATTATTAATAAAACAAATACATTTAATTTTTTAAACTTAAAATTCTGAACGACTATATAGTTATACATATATTGTCTATCGTAGCTTTATACCTTTATATGTACGCTTATATGTTCATTTAACACCTTTGATAGAGAATTGATTACTGAAAAATATTATATACAATTATATATCGAATTATTTTGTGTCCTATTATACATTTGAACAATATAATTTATTTTACAGTGGAAGTCAAGATGGTGCGTTATGCGGAAATTATCGCCGGTGGCAGGTAAAGTCTCACGCTTGTTTTTAAACGCTTGTTTTTATAGTCTTACTGTTTTGTCGTTTGTTTACCTCAAACAGGTTAGTAATTATCCTTAATTAATGAGACTTTGATAAGATTGTGTTAATGGCATGCGTATACGGAGAGAATTGCGTTGTGTCACGGTTGCATTACACCGTAGTGAGCGAAAGAAGGGAAAAGGAAGGGAGCAATAAGATAATAAACAGGAAAACATTGCACCACTCTTGAAGCGTTTCCACTTTTTGCTTTCACTATCATGTTGATACGAGCGGTATCTCGCAATTTGCATAATAGACTCCCCCTTATCTCCGCTATGTTGTGTCTGCTTGGCAAACTGTGCAGAATGTATTATATTACCTATTTCTACGGGATGTTCTTTCTTTTGATTTCACGGTTGAGAAAATTTTGAGTTTACCGCAGATTAGATGTCGCTTTGACTTGTTGCAAGCCATGCATGTTTATGAAAATGGATTATTAATAAATACAGTATATTGTCATCTACTTTTTTTTTAGATCAACAAAAGTGACTTGAAACTTTAATGTAATGGCATGCAGTGTGTTAATTGACTCTATTTTGCATAATATAGTGATGCAACATTGCGGATATATAACAAAACGTATCGCATTTTAATTTTAGAATAAATTTTAATTACATATAATTATAAATCGGTTAGTTAGCGTTAGTTAGCGTTAGTTTCTATTTAATATAGTTGAAATATTGTTTACGTAATTGTTCAATATCCATTTGTTTAAAATTAATTGCAGCAATTGAGTGACGGATTTCTCTGCATTTCATGTGTTACAAATTGGTGGAATTTGTCATCGAAAAATTAATTAGTTCCACACCTCTCTCTCCTTTTAAAGGACCCACCCTTCTTGCTTGTTATCGGTTACAAAGGACTCCCCTTTCTCGGACCTTTCTAGGGTGACAGCTGGCACATCTGTTGCTGCCTGAAGCAACAAAAAAAATTTCCAAGAACAGCTTTGCTCCTGGCAATAACCATTAATATATGATCCCTGTAACTCGAGGATATTTTCGAACTAAGAATCTGAACGCTTCATAAATTTTTCTTGGGTGAAACTTAACGAGGAAAACGTAAACATATGACGGAATTTATTTCGAGACATTGGAGACATGTTTCTCTAAATGGGAATGCGTTTATTACCACTTATTTAGTAGCGGGAAATATGTATTATGTAAAACGCGTTGAATGTATTTACATATTTTAATAAATATCAAACATCTGTTATTTCGCATGCACATGTACGGCACGAGAAAACAAATCTTCTTCTTTAATTTAGTAGAGAAAAAAAAATGAGCACAAAAGAGAAATTAAAAACATCGTGCAACGTTAAAATATATGTGCGGAACAAATAAATATTCTTTTTTTTCCGTTAACAGATTGCTTACATTTGCAACTTTATGGGGACAGTAAGGATCGTTACAAGCAAGGCCAAACAAAAGCGTCCCTGAGCTTGCAACACTTTCTGGGTGTGGAAAGTGGTTTTACACTCGACAAAGAATCCAATACGATTGCTATAATTTGCCAAGACGTGACAGTCGTTCTCGCATTTGATACGCGAGAGCGATTGATACAATGGCAAGTTAAGATCTCGAACAATTTAGGCGAAGGTAAGTTGTATGCGAACTACGTTATTGCGAGAGAGAGAGAGAGAGAGAGAGAGAAGAGAGAACGAGAGGCATTATATGTATTATAAAGACGCAGGATACTCTGCGAAATTTTGAGATGAAAATTATTATTATTTAATTCGCCAATTTTTCTCAACAGATCAACAATTCTTGATACTCATCTCCTCGGTACCATCAAAAGCGAAGTTCAGTAATGGACCGGCGCACTTGCACATTCAGGACCGTCGCTTCTGTATCACCATCGGCGTGCCTCCTCGGCTCGTCGGTATCTGGGAAATAGCGCATCTGCGACGATATGGCGTAGTCGAGGGCAGATTCTGCTTCGAGGGCGGTTCGAGATGCGGTCGGGGGGAGGGGCTGCACGTGCTAATAACCGATCAGGGGGACGATATAGTTAAAACGTTGCAGTTGGCGGCTGAGGGAAAGCTCACTACAAAGAAACGATCGCCGCTTGGTAGGGAACAATTGTCGTTGCTGGACAGTCCAGGGCGACGTCAGTGTTCCCGCGCCGAGACCAGAGCCAGCGATTTCTTCTCTTCGGCCGTGTATTCAACGTCGACGTACGAGGAACACTGCGACAGCTGCAAGAATGAGAGCTCGCCGTATTGGTCATCCACGGAAAGCAGGCAACAGACGGAGATCGATGGCGATTACAGTTGCAGAGACACGGTGTCCATTTCGGAGCTACCTGATCAGCAGCCCGGTAGCGAATGGCGTAGCTGTTCGCTCACTCGTCAGGGCGCAGGAGGCCTTGAGAGGTGCGCGAGTTGCATCAGCAAACTCGGTACTGTTTCGAAATCGTCGACCTTGATCACCACGACCACTATGAGCGGCATAAGCAGCCCCGCTGCAAGCACGTTGAACAATCTAGGATGTCACTTGCAGCCTCGTATCTTCGACCGACTTTCTTTGTCCTCCTACAGCAGCAGCAGCCACGAGAGCGATTACTCCAGCTCGCAGCAAATCGAATGTCAGTGTGCGCAGTCGAAAACCGCCCAGTCTCAGACGGCACAGACGACGGCTCGTCAAATGTCACCGAGCCCGAGCGCATTACCGCCGAGACCGCCAAAACCGTCCCAACCGCCCTCACTGCCAACAACCAGTCAGTCCGTCACTGCCAAGAAGCCTAAAAAACCGCCAATGCCACTGCCTGCTGACCAGCAAATCTGCGTGCACGCTCGGAAACCCCAACAATCTCAACAAACGCAACAGGCTCAGCAACAACCCGCAGCTCGCGGCGCTGCGGGACCTTACGAGAACTACGACATTCCCAAAACGATTCTGGGACATCACATGTTGTTGGAACAAGGCCCGCAACCGGAACAGTATTACGATACACCAAGGAAAATAAAGGAATGTCTCACACTGCCGAAAACTTATCCTAATTACGACACACCTCAGATGCCACAGGCTGTGGTCCTGCAAGGATGTGGATGTCCTGCGAAACTCACAGTACAGTCACCTAGATCTTCGGGATGCCCATGTCACAATGTTATGAGTTGGGCCGGCTTTGTCTTGCCCTACTGTCGACGCGGCGCGGGAATCGAACCTACCGGCGTCACCGTTCATCCTGTGAAGCTCTCAGGTGAAGGCAAGATGCCGGTAGTAAACGCCAGTGGAGAAGTTTCCATTTACGCAACGGCTAGAAGGGTAAATAAAAATGAATCCGCCGACGAGAAGTTTACGGAGAGCTGCGGCTGCGCCGCGGGAAATAAATCGAACAATTACGAGAACGTCGAGCCGGTAATAGATACGCAACCGGAAGCGAAGCAAGCGAATTATGTGAACATCGACTTTACGCAATCACTGGAGCATTACGAGAACAGCAAGGATGTTTTAACCAAGAGCAGTATCTCGCAGGAAGAGATTGAGAAATTCGCGGATCAATTGAAAGAACCAGCGCCCGAAGCGCCGAGCGACAATACTTCGAAAGTTTGCGAGAAATGCGGTCACGCGAAGGAAAAGGAAAACGATTATTTGGTCATGGATCCGGACAAGCAAACTCCGAAGAAACCGTTCCCTGCTTATTTACCGATGCAACCGGCTCACAACGCTTGTTCAAAGGAAATCTTGTCTAGGCTTTGCAGCGGCATCAAGAGTTCCAGTAATCCGACGTTATCGGGATCCACGTTGCTCGAGGTAAACAAGAAGCGTTCCGACTCGGAGTATCGTGTGCCAGGATCGGCGATGCTGTCCAGCCCGTATCTCAGGCGTCGTTATCTGGACGTGGGTAATGTTGCGGAGGCCGGTGGTAGCATAGGCATACTTCTCAGGAAACGATCTTACTCCGCGGAATCCGCGCATTACCTGGACGACGAGAGCAACACCTTTCCGTCCACGCTTACCATCCACAAGTGCTCGAGCGAAGCGGATAAGAACTCTTTGATAACCGGCGAGCCGCAGTGCGTCAACTCCGAAAGTAAGATCAGTGGTAATCACGAGAGCGGGCAGACGTTGACGGCCGCGTCTCAGCCGTCGTTCATTAAGATCCGACGCTCGTCGTCCGTACCATCCAAGACCGGGCACAATAGAGATTCCTCGAGCAGCAACGATTCCGGTGTTTCCACCGGCTCCTTGAGTCACCGTACGGCGGAATTCGTGGAGTTCGAGTTATCGTTAGCGGCACCCGTCGCCTCGACGGTAAAACAGAATATGCTATCGGTCTGTCGTAAAAGCCCACCGCCCACGTGTTATCACAGCAGCCTGCCGAGGAAGTCCAAGTCCAGCGATCCTCTCCGTGAAATTTCCTTCCAGTTCCAGAAGATCAAAATACCAACGAAATCTTCATCCGCGGAGGCCGACATACCCACGTGTTTACCGAAGACCACGAAGGGCTTCAACAGTCCCGGTGAAGTCTCCAATGCACCTTATATCGATTCACGAAGTACCAGCAGCGGTACTTCCGATATGTCAGATTACATCGAAACTTTGTCGTTGTCCTCACACTCTTCGTCCGATACGCCTGACAGTCTCAGGTAGGGTCTTAGGTAGCTGCAACTTTTGCGGAAAGTTCTATTATCTTTCTTCTAACTTCTTAATTTATATACGACTCCACATCAAAATATATAAAGCTCTATAGAATTATTGTTTCTTACAAATTTATAAGATATTAAGAATTTTATAACTTTCTTTTCTAAATTCTTTTCTATATATAACTTTGTTATTGATTTATTTTTAGCCGTGAAATTTATTACTATTTTTTATTTTGTAATATTTATAAATATGTTTTGATTGAAATTTATAAAATATTAAATGAATGGTTTTACTAATTCACTATTTTGTTTCATGTAATTTGTTTAGATATTTTAGTTTTACAGATGGCTGATTTTAGAGATATTGGGTTTTTTTTTTAGATTAGATCCTATCTCTGTGTACTACCGTAAAATAAAAATAATATAAATTGGTTTTATGTGGACCGTAATAGTTTGGATAATTCATAACGATGCAATTAATTATTTCTAATAAATTGGTTCTTTGTACAACTAATATAAGAAAATCATGTATGTTTATATAGATTGGGAGGTAGAACGGTGGCAACAACTCTTCGACCTCGTAGCGGGAAGGAATACTATAAGATTGATCGAAGTATCTTGGTGGAACAGGGACGGATTCTCACAACAGCATCTGCTAATTATGCAAATATCACTCCAGTGTTAGAAAAGAGCGAATCACCATCACCTGGTTACATGAGCAGTTCACCTTTTGAGCAACCACAACCCACTCGTGAACACTTTCTATTCCCCGAAGTAAGTACAGCAATCTATAAGAAAATGGACTGCATCTAGATTGATTTATATAACATTAAATTGTAGTTCAATTGTATTTTGAAAGAAACAATTTGTGATTAGAAATGTAATCGTCTTATCTCTACAATTTTTTTATATGTAATAATTATGTCACATTTTTCTTTTTGCAGGAAGCCTGAACGTAATAATATTGTTTGGGAAAAAGAGGTAAAAACTTGAAGTTCCTAGGAATTCCAAACAAAATGAGTAAAAGTATTCACGGTAGAAATTATAATTGGGGCATTGTGACTATTTACACTATACGCGGATATCTGGGGTTACAAGCACACTTTCGAGGTATCATTCGACACATACCAATATATACGTAGTATAGTATATGCCAAGTAATCAAAAATTTATAATTTTTAAGAACACGAAAACGCTCTTCAACCAAATTCGGACGTTTGTTTCAATGATGTTTTCGTAAAGTCTTCCTCTAAAGAACACAATCATAATCTAAAAAATGTAAAAAAAAAGAAACATCTACAAAAATCTAGGTACTAGCGTATAGTCGAAATAATGTCAGTAATCAAACACTTCCTACAACGACTCAAACAATTTCTAAAATATGCTCAATAAGAAATTAATAGTTTGTATAGTAAGAATCCTGCCCTAGGGTAAAAGATATGCATCTTATACTTTATATGGGTATATCGTTTTTTAAATACTTTCTTATTTTGTATGAGTATACTTCTATATAGACTATTGTACAGTCATCTTTGAAAAAATTTAATGAGATTAATAACTCTTAGACTTTCAAATCAGAATTCTTAAAATTTTATGGAACGATAAAAGATATAACAAAATTGTAACATTAGATCGTATCTCTTTTTGATTCTATAATTTGAAAACGTTGAATGCTAGTTTATATTTGTTTCTAGATGTCACGAACTTGAATTAGAAGCGTATGAAATAGGAGTGACTTTAATGTGACAAATTTACAAAGCTTTGAAAACATCACAATTATAGTCGATTATTCTAGACTCTTTCTATGAAGTTTTAAGAATTCATATTTGGAAAATACCATTTAGAGACCGTTTGTTTGTACTGATTGAAAAAAATATCTATCCACATTCTGTACAACCAAAAAAATGCACTGAACGTAGTCAGTTGCATAGCATTCACAGGGTTTTCATACTTAAAAGTTACTTTTTAAAGATTAAGATAAAGTGTTACAGCCTTTAATGGTCTTCTTTCTAATGGGACACACATGGTGTGTAAATACCAGAGTATCTGGGCAATCAAAGACGGCACTATATATAGAATAATATAAACAAGTATTTCTGAATAAGATTTACGAAATGCGTAAAGATCGAGCTATTTCAGGATTCCGATAGCCGCCAATATGTCTGAATTTTATTGCAACAGATTTTTTAAAATCTATTTCATACATCTTGATTGTTTTTATCAAATCTTTTTGATATAAAGTGAAATAACTTAATGCAAATGTAAAACGATTTTTTTCTGTTTCTTTTTATTTCATTTATTGTTGCATTGTACTTAATGGATCATGTACTTAAATATTTAATTGTGATTAGTGTATACTGTACACACATTTCTACGAAGCGTTTACCAAAAATATTTATTTCTATTTTAACGGTGCATATTCTATTTAATATATTAAGAACAAATAGATAAACTATGAAATTAAGTAATATATTTACAACGATTATTTTAACTCTAGAGCTATATCCTATTTCTAATATCTTTATTTATATAAGTACAAATATGCGTACATATTTTGTGTATATTTTGGGCACACTTATTTTGTGCTTTTTCTACATTCATATTTCTCTGAGCATTTATTATTCCGTTTTCATGAGAGGAGATTACAAATTTATGAGAAGGAATATAATTCATATAATATTACACATACAGTAAATATATCATGCTGAGGAAGTTAGCATAATAGTGATATTAAACGCAATAATAAAACCTTAGAGTTATACATTTATAAGGCCGATATAATTAATGCACACAGAATTCTGTTTCATATCCATTATACATTATTATACTACCTGGCAAGTAAATCAAATTAATGTTTATGATCAGAATCATAGATGTTGCCATCATTATCCAATGCAGATTTGTAAGCATTTGCGTAAGAACTTGCGGGACAATACATATTGTTAGATGTGTTATAGATTGCAACAGCATTAATAACTTTATATCATAGCACAAAACAATGCTTTCTAATGTCTATAAGAAAATAGAAAAGTTTAACTTTTATTTTCTTAGATATAGATATTTTCAAGAACTTTTCAGTATGAAGCGAAGTTGGCTTGTCGTTGCAGTCTTATCACATCTTGTTATATCATTCCTTAACTAACATATGGAATTGTTTTTCCATTAGGCCAAATCTTAACACAACATTGCTTTGTACACGAGAAAATATTTTTTACTCTTAAAATTTTTTCCGCTTGTGTTCTATATACAATACACTGTTATAATAGCATAAAAGTCTATTGCAATATGCATTAATTTAAATTGAAGACATACTGTTCTTTCACAATGTGGAAAGATACGTGCAACTGATTTTATATAAATTATAAAAGTATTAAAGAGTAGTATTATTACAAGACTGAGAAATAGTTGGTGTAATGTAGGAAATAACTACAGCGCTAGAATGTATAATTTATATGTACAGGCCTATGCGAAATTGATTATTTGTAAAACTACCGATTCTCTCTTCTGTTTATTGAGCATTTCCCTAAAAAAAGTTGACGCCATTATCTACCATTAACACGCAAACGAAAATATTCTCTCTTTTGGTCTTTTCTTTATTTAAAGTGTATAGAAATTATAGTTAACTGCATCAAATAGACAGTAGAAGCCTTAATAAAGTACCGTATACAAAAACAATTTGTAGAAAGTGATACTTGTAAGACACATTGAATTATGTGGAAGTTGCGTACATTGATTAGATACTTTACGCAAGTATGATACACAAAACAATTGAATATATTCCTCTGTATCTGGATTTTACGGTCCCAGGAAGTTCATAAATTGTAATATCTTCAAAAAAATGCATTCATAAGATAGAGAGCCGTCATATACCACGATCTGTATGTATGCGTTTGGACGCGCACACATAAATATGTATAACGAGAATGAGGAATTGCGTGTATTTGAGCAAGTGTGTTAAGTGCAAAATTTTTTTGCGTATGCAAATTTATCTATTACAGGAGTGATTTTTCTGTTTTCTTCTTTCTTTTTTGTTAATTTTTTGTAGATTTTTCTATACATGGTGCATTCGTGCATTATTAATATATGAGATGCAGTCAAATTCATATTATTTTGAATCAGAGATCGATCAAATATATCAATTAAAGATTTTTTCGTCTTAAGTTCGAAGTAGAAAGTCACTCGTATAAACACATGCTAGTCAGGAATCAAGTACTATATTGTAGTCATTATATATTTTTACTGCAAAGAAATTGTATATTATGCATAGCTTAAAAATTAAGCACATGTCCGCTGATTTATTTCATTCTTGGAATTATTTCTCAATTCGAAAGAATTATGGACCATATATTTGTTAATCCATGAAAATGGAGAAGAGAAATATTGTATTTTATATCGATAACTATAAAGAGTAATAATGTAATAAGAGCAGATTAGATAATAAATAAGCATGGCTTATTCGTTCTACCCTTGAATCGATGTTACTATTCTGTCCGCTCTTATCACAATTCTGTTCCGATTACTTGACGCTAAAAAAACTACAATATTTTTTTATTACCGTAATTCAATCATTGTCCTATGAGTGTTATTCGTACTTTTATTTAAATCAAGTACGTCAAATATATTTATAAAATATATCTGATATACATGTGCTAGTTTTTAAGCGAGAAAAATCATATCTAAGAATTTACTAATGATACATATTGATTAATTATATATAAATACATATATAAAATTAATCAGTATGCATATATACATATATACATACATATATCATACATATATATATATATATATATATATATATAAACTAGAAATATGTTTCAAAGGGTATTACCAATGCTCTATTCATAATCGATGTACATATAGTTTTGATGTAGCCTTAGCATATTAAATTTATTTTGTGATTCAAGAATGTAGACATCGTAAAAGCGAATTTCAATTGTACATACTATGTATCACGACGAAATGCGCTCAAAATGTCTTCAAACAGATTTTATAAATTATTATTGAGATATAATAGCGATTTAGTTACTCCGTGAGTTAACATTTTATAATATATTGGAATAAGCACATTTAATCCGATTGAAGAATATACATTTCCGAAGTTATATATCCATAATATAGAAAACTCGGTATATTTTAAATTTCATTATTTCCCGTTTATGTTTCACACCACTTTATTATTTTTGTTATAGTATATATAAGTGTCAGAAATTAAGACTGGCTGCTTTTTTTAGATTATTGGATATGAAAAAGCTGCTTCAAAAATATACAACTGATTTAAATCGTTCCACGTTCAAAATACAACATTTCATATCTGATAAATCATTAAAAATCATTCTTATTTGACATGTAGTAATGCGTATTTATAATTAGAAAAGCGAGATTCATTGAGTAATAGACTCACTTGATCGAAAAGCGAACACAAAATCTATTCTTTTGACAATCTGTTCTACAATGAAATTTTCTTTGTGTTTTAATAACACGAAGGAAGTATCTCAACACCTGTCAGTGCTCTTGTACTGCATGTCAGTTTTACGAAAAAGAAAAAATAAGATAATGTGTAGAGAAATTTTAACATAAGAAAAAGAAGAATCGTCCAACAAAAATCTAATTTTTCCCTCTTTACATACAAAGTCTTAAAAAGGTGTATACTGATGGCAAAATTTTTCGTGTCTTGTAAGTTTTTTTTTAATATTTGCGAAAGTTGCGCGTGGGCACATTTAAACTTTAAATTACAACAGGATGAAAGAAATGCTCAAGAAATGCTCCGTATTGGAAAGAAGAATGGATCCATATATAAATACGGATATTCTAAAACGTTCGAAATAAATTAAATTGCTATTTGTATACACTTTTTGGTCTATCTTATATTATAGAAAAAGTTACATGGTATAATACGTAGAACAGGCATTGTATTCTAAAACACACTCTTTCAGATGACTGGTGAGACTTTAACTCTGTTATCGAGAGATTGAAAAATATATAAAAGCCTTCTTATTTTCTGAAATCAATATAATGAAATTGTGTGTGTGTGTATCACTAGGCCATCCCGCCAGATCGTAAGAAGAGTAATAGAGTATAAGTAACGACTAACGGAGCTTATTCGTCGAACGCATTTCACGAAGAGGGTATTTACTTCGAACTTTTGTAATCACGATAAGAAGATAAGCGAGGAGATATCAAACAAATTATAATTAAATTACTATAGTGCGCCGTAAAAATAAATTAAAACTCGTACACAGTTTGTAGTAGCTGAAAGCATTGATTTACTAAGAAAGTAGAAGAAATAAAGAACTTAAAAAATAACTTTGTGTTCTTTTGTTACATTTCCACAATCTGATAGATATCTATCCATAATGAAAATATTATTAAATATTATTTTACGTGAAATGATAAAATTGTGTCATCTAAGAATAATATACGAGACTTTTATACGCGTATTCTTTTATCGGTAAAACATCTGGTATCTGCATTGTATATTTTGTTTATTATTAGTTTATTAAATAAATTATTTAAGTAATTTAATAACTAATTAAACAAAAAGAAGACAAATGTGCGATTGATTTTATATAAATTGTTTCATATATATATATATATTGTATGTTACAAATCAACGGGAAAGCAATTGTGCGCCTATACCAAATCAATTAAATTCAACGATATGCGAAAGTTCTCTTTTGCTTATAAAATAGTACTCTATTTTATATTTAAATATTTTATTTATGTTTATTAATTAATAAAACGAACTGTTTACTAAAAATCTTAAGGATTTCATTGTTCAAAAAAAAAAACATTCATTATACCGTGAGTATTAATTTGTTATATCGTCTTATTGTTAATTTTGCGATATTCGTCGCTGCATCCTGCGTGCGCGTGAATTTTATTCATTCATATCTTTATCTCTATGTATATAGATTTGGCACAAGACATTACTGTGTCTCTTGATAAGCAAATATAATTAATAAATATATATTTTTGATAAACAATTTATATTAATATTAAATTATTATTAAATAATAACAAGAAATATATTATTTATTCGTTAAGACGCTTGAAAGATCATAGAAATTATGAAAATAATTTTAGGGTAGGTATGAGGAAAGCGAGAATCTCGAGTTGTCGTCTGTAATTCCTCAGAAATCGCTCCTGTTACGCGGGAAGCATGTTGAGCGAAGAAGTTGCAGAGGTATTCTAACAGCGGCACGCCTATCCCCACTTATTACCCATGCACCGCCATCGCGCATCGGAACGGCGCGCGGCGTGGAACGGAGCGCGGCGCGAATGCCCAGCCTACGGCCAATCAGAGCGCTGACAGGTATGCATAGAAGGGGCAACAGGCTCCCGCGCTCTGACCAATAGCAGCGTGACTAAACAAAGGCAATGTGGGGAGGCAACACCCGCGCTTAGAATACCTCCGTCAACCTCCTTGCCTAACATGCTATGCTAATACTTGAGCTGGCTCAAACGGAGTTTTCGACGACAGGCAACCTGATTTTCGTCTGACCTCTCAATAGAATATGTATTTTAAGAATCTTTATAATTTACATATAAAACTTATTATCACTCGGCGCTCGAAGTATCAAAATGCGACGAACGGCACCAGACAAATTCCGAGAAATACGTTTATTTTAATATTGTTATATGTTCTTTAATGAGGGGCATGCTTCCTCTAATAGGATTAGACAATAAAGAGTTACAGAATGATGTTGCATAATGCTAGCTGACGAGAAAGAGGTAGCGGCAAATGCCGTCGGAAAGATATAAGAATTAAGCTCCGAAATGCAATGAACTCTTTATCGTACAATTTTATTCAAGAGAGCATAAATTAATTCGCGTTATAAAACACATAAGAATAATGTTAGAATGAACATATCTCTCGAGATTCATTCGGTGTCGTTCTTCGCATTTCGGAGCCACGACTCTCATCGACGGTACTCGCCGCTACCTTTTTCTTGTTGATGTTTAACATTATGCAGCAGCATTTTATAATTATTTATCGTCTAATCATATTCGAGAGAGCATGCCTCGCATTAAAAAATACATAACAATATTAAAACAAACGTATTTCTCGCGATTCATTTAGTTATCGTATTTCGGAGCTCCGAACTTTGTCGTCCAACGCTGCCCGTCGGCATTCGCAGCTATCTTTTTCTCGTTGGCTAGCATTATGCAACAGCATTTTATAATTATTTTTCTTCATACCTCGGTCGAAAGTACGTACTTTCGTCCCTAATAGCAGGGACGAAAGTTTAACATTTACTCCCTTGTTCTGTCGTCAGTTGTTCTGTCGTCAAAATGAACAATATGTCATCTGATGAATCCGTAGACGAGGAAGAAGTTATACGAAATTTCGATGCAGAAGCGCGATTGATAATAAATACAGATACGTTGCCAAAGAAGTCTGTTGATCGATACAATCTTGTTTACGACACGTATAAAAAGTGGCAGATAGAACACACTATAACCTTAAACCTTAACGCCCTTTAACCTTAAAAATAGTCATCAATATTGTTCTGTCGTCAGTTAATTTAATATTAAAATATTATTAAAGTCAATTCAATAATCTAGCAAAAATGAACAATATGTCATCTGATGAATCCGTAGACGAGGAAGAAGTTATACGAAATTTCGATGCAGAAGCGCGATTGATAATAAATACAGATACGTTGCCAAAGAAGTATGTTGATCGATACAATCTTGATAGAATGGAATTAATTTATTTTTACAAAATATGACAAGACTTGACTCTTCGAATGTATTTGATGCCTGCCCCCACGACCAGCAGCACTCGCTTCGCTCGTGCCGCAAATGTCGGGGGCAGGCATCAAAAACATGCTTATTAACATTTAAAGTTAAAAAAAGTAAAATTAATAACGTACTTTCGACCGGCTATGAAGAAAAATCGTATACACTACGCGGGCCAAAAGTTGAAATCTCGGTCCTGCTCGTCATGATGCCCTCGGCTTCGCCTCGGGGCATCATGACGCACAGGGCCGAAAATTCAACTTTCGGCCCTTGTAGTGTAATATACTATATCGTCTAATCACATTCGAAAAAGCATGCCTCGCATTAAAGAATACATAACAATATTAAAATAAACGTACTTTCTCAAGATTTATTTGGTGTCGCGTGTGGTATTTCGGAGCTCCGAATTTGTCGTCCAACGCTGCCCGTCGGCATTCGCAGCTACCTATTTCTCGCTGGCTAGCATATTATGCAACCGCATTCTAAAACTCTTTATCATCTAATATTGTTCGAGAGAGTATACTTCGCGTTAAAAAATACATAACAATATTAAAATAAACGTATTTCTCGAGATTTGTTTGATGCCGCGTATCGTATTTCGGAGCTCCGGTTTTGTCATCCGTCGCCCGTCGGCATTCGCAGCTACTTTACCTTTTTCTCGTTGTCTAGAATTATTCAGCAGCATTTTAAAACTCTTTAGCGTCTAATTACATTTGAGAGAGCAAGTCTCGCATTAAAGCATACATAACAATGTTAAAATAAACGTATTTCTCGAAATATATCGTTTGTCGCGTTTCGCAGCTTCTACCTTTCAGCCGAGCACGAGCACTGCACATTCGCAGTTTCAGTTATTTATATATATTTTCTTCGAGACGTTAAGCTGTTGGTCTAAAGGATTAAGTAAGAGGAGAAGGGTAGTATTTTGGATGAGAATTGAATAAACGGTTGGGAACGTTCCTACAAAACGCCTTGCAACCCTGAGGGGAGTCAATAAACGTATTTATCTTTTATGTATATATATAGATAAAAAAAGTGATTAATAAAAACATTATTAATTTAACAAACAATACATATTAATATTAAATTATTATTAAATAATAGCGAGATATGTTATTCATTCGTCAAGATCCTTGAAAGATCATACAAATTATGGGGGAAAAAAAAGGTTATGAGGAAATAGATAATCTCGAGTTTGGAGTCGTCTATAATTCCTCAGAAATCGCTCCTGTTACGCGGGAAGCATGTTGAGCGAGGAGGTTGCAGCAGGTATTCGAGCAGCGGCACGCCTACCCCCACTTATTACCCATCGCCATTGGAACGGTGCGCCGGACGCGCGGCGAGGATGCCCCGCCTACGGCGAATCAGAGCGCGGGCAGTTACGTCTGGAAGGGGCAGCAGGCCTCCACGCGCTGACCAATGACCGCGACGATACGAGGAGGCAATGTGGGGAGGCAACACCCTCGTTCGGAATACCTACTGCAACCTCTTCGCTCATCATGCTCTCCTGCTACTTCAGATAATTTTACCGAGGTTTTCGATGTCGAAAAATTGAATTCTCACCTAACCTATCAACCGAATAAATTGTTCTAATAATTTTTACGGTCTTCTATGTATCTGATATCTCTAGGAGTACATAATCAAAATTACGGCTATTGTTTAATTATAATCTAGGATTAAAGTATCTAATTTATTTACTTATTACTATATTTATTTATTATACATATTTTTAAATTTTATAAATATAGGTATATAATAGTTGCGTGAATTATACATGTGCCAAAAGCGACGTCACAAATTTGAAACTTTATTTTTCAAAACAATTTTTTAAATGAACTAATTAGCGTTTATTAGTTTATTAAACAAGCACTGTCAATATAATTAAAAATGTTTCTTGATCGTCACGCGTTGTTTTTAGATAGAAGCTTTGCATTTCTTGTCGTTATGCAGTAGTATTCTAAATTTTCTTGTCATTTAAGTGTTTATAAGATTGCATGGTATGCATTAACAAATACGTAGAATTATTAATTATATATTAACAATAATATTTCTCTATAATTGTTTAGTTTCGCGCATTACTTTTCGAAGGTTTTCATTGTCCGCATGCCATAAATATTCTAAAACTATTTATCGTTGAAACTTTTACAGGCATGCATGTCATTCATTAACAAATATATACATATATAGCTTTGATTAATATAATAATTTTTCTCGAGAATCGTTTAGTTGCGTGTCGCTATTTGAAACTTCATGTTTTTTATCGATCTTTATTATGTAAATATTATAGAATTTTTTCGAATTAAATGCTTTGCAAGAATAAAGAATGGTTCTCGGGAATCATCCAATTATGTATTATGTTCCAATATTGCATTAATTATCTTTTATGTTAAACGCAGAAATGTATATTTCACCTTTTAAAATCTATAATCAATTATTTATTATGCATTTATTGCGTCTCGAAAAACCGGACGTACATGAAGACTTAAGTTGTAAGAATTTAATAAATTCTGTTAATTAATTTTATTATCTATAACCAAGAAGTGATATGGGGGATAATCATAAAAAGGAAAAATAGTTTCACAATATTTTATTAGATCGCAAAAAAACATACTTATTTATAAATTCTGCATAATGAATCCTGATTTTAATACCGCATAATAAGTTAATTATTAAAATATTTTTATCAGATACTTGTGTATAACTTTTCTTTAATCAAAACACTTTTCATTAATAACATGGTGATAAAAATTAAAAAAAACTGCTAAAGAAACTATAAGAATATAAATCTCTTGTAAGTTATGCAATTGAATAAAAGTTCTGTAAATTCGATATTCAAATACAATACGTTTAATTTATTAATGATATAACGTTCATTATATCGAAGCGTATTCACGGTAACATTGACTGTTAATAATCTATAGCTCCAACCTTTATTTCTCTCGCATTAACTATATTTTTATTACAGATATACTTCACAAAAATACAATTTCACATATTTCTTATTTTTATAGGAGTAGTATGAGTAATAAAAATATCGTTTCACAAATATTCGATTCCATATGTTCGTTAGTATAACATGAATAATTCTTCTTTTATTGAATAACTTTGTTGTCATCACAGTTTTTATCTTTCCTAATGCAGTACACAATTCTTGAAACAAGGTAATTTATACGGTTAATTAGAGAAAATGTCGCGCTCATTTATCTAATTTATGTATGTAAGTATATTAAAATAATATAAGTGTATACGTGTGTTGTAATAAATCCGTGTTACAGTTTTAATAACTACTCTCGTTTATATGTAGAAACAATTTAACAATGCGTAAACTTTGCATTAAATTTTGCTACTTCTCTTTGCTTTTTGGCATAAAAGTTAATTTATAATGTCACGTATTAGTATAAAAATAAATAATAGCATTTAAGCAGATCAAAGATAAAATTGTACCTATACACATTTTGATCTTTCCATCATTCAAATATAATCTTCAAATTAATTTGTTTCCTTCGTACTACGAGTCTCCTCATGTGGCTCCTGTATAACTGTATATTTAAATATTCATATCAATATATCTCTCTAAATTATAAATTTCTCTTATTATACAAACTTTTTTTTTTAAATAGTGAATGCGTTTGCTTTGCATATAAATAGACCGTAATAAGGAACTAGAGCGCAAACTAGACTACAAAAAATATTTTTATATGTGCATTTGAGAATATATACGCGCGTCATTGTTAATTACATCGGTTATTACATCGATGATTACACATTGGTGTTCTATCACGACAATCGTCGACATTACATGTTGTGTTTTCTATTATCGAAACTTAATCCAGTTATGAGCCGCTCTTGGTTGTGCAGAAAAGATATAATATATCGTTGATCATTCATCAAGATCAAAATTATTCAATGTTCGTGTCCATACGATATGTATAATATCAAAATTATCCGCTTCAAAAAAATATAATGTGTATATTTCAGATTATCGGCACTTTATTATCATATCTCATGTTCTCGTACGAATTCGAATTGAAATATCGCAAATTAAGATATCATTGGATGCTTTCCATTTAGTGACACAAGTCGACACAACTGTGTTTACTTATTGAATGTCAAGAAAGATAGAATGACATGTCGACTTGTGTCACTAAATAAAAAGCACCCATTATAAATCTTGTTTGCGACTAATTTCGTAGCACATTTTATATTTGCAGATACAAAAAAGAAACAACGAAAGATAGTCGAAAAACGAAGTCTTATAACAATATATAACAAAAATTAAATCGTACATAATTAAACAAACGTCACTAAAGAAGAGAGAACTTATTCTAAATTTATATAAACTCTTATATTACTATATATTATCAGGTATACTAATGTAATAAAATATATAAAACTTAAACTTTTAAATCAGTATTTTCCGCTTCTTATGTGATCCATACTGAGAATGTTCTATGCGCTGTTAATAAACTGTTTAATAAATTCAATGGCACTTGCATTGTAAAGCTCACATGACATAATATATATTATGTTATGTGAGCTATACATATATGTATATACACATATGTAGATTTAGTATGATATATATGTGTACATATGTAAATTTAGTACATTTTAAAAGTTTTTTTTATTAACTAAAATTAAAAAACTTTTAAAATGTAGATTCACACTGTATATGTACTAAATTCACAATGTATACATATATATCTTCTTCGCAGGAAACTGTGATAAAACATTATGCATTTTCGTAGATGTAAAGTGAAAATGTAAATATATTTTCTATTCTCTGTTCTCAAATTCATGGCTTCGTAGAACCTTCTTTATTAAGAGCCGATCAAATCTCAATATAAGAGATAAAAAATATATTATTTGCCTATCTTGATCTTCATCAAAATTAGTAACTTGTACTCCTAGATATTTATGGAGGAAACGTTTTTTATACAAAAAAATTACAACTTGAAAAAATCATATTAATATAAGAACGAGAATGTTTCATTAATACATATCTCTTTTCTGTTTTTAAAAAGATCCCTACAAACAATATAATTAAAAAAAAACGATATAATTTTTACATTGTTTAAAAAATATTTACTTTTAATGGAATATTCTTAGTACATATGCATATGTACATATATAAATATATACACATACGTATTTATGGGAAATATAGTCATAACTTGAGGTTTGTGCAATCTGAACTGAAATTAAACCGAACGTATGTACACTTAAAGTTCGTATTTTTCAATGTATAGGTAAATCATTAATATCTTAGTATCTATTTTTTGTTTGTAACTAATATAATTTAATATTTATTTTA
This sequence comes from Temnothorax ravouxi, assembly GCA_030770255.1. NCBI lineage: Eukaryota > Metazoa > Arthropoda > Insecta > Hymenoptera > Formicidae > Temnothorax > Temnothorax ravouxi. The sequence goes on along the minus strand of JASTWP010002174.1, from coordinate 22,204 downwards.
AATCATAAATTAATTAAACACTTTTTCTTAAATATTAAACATATCATTGTAATTCGTACAGAAATTTCTTTTTTCATTAGAGTATTAGAGTATTAGATCATATCATCTTATAGTCTTTGGTCAATCTTAAATGTAAACAATTAACTTAAATGATTAACGTTAAATTAAATAATTATTGAAAATAATAACTATATTAAGATATACAAAAAAAATTATGGATTAGAAATAAGATAACAAATATACTCTTCTCAAATCATGACTATATCTTTCCAGACCTTTCATGGACTATATTTATGCAGACTAGACTCTAGTACTAACTTTTAAAGTACTGAAAATCTATTTTTATTTGATAATATTTTGTCCTAAACTCTAGAATAATCCAGTTCCACAACAATAACCGTTTTTAGTGTTATTAGCAATTAGAATTTATGGCTTTATTGTGACGGAGGTCAATATCGTTAAATACGCCATTTTTTAAGTAAAATAAAAGTTTCTTCTCTTTTATCATTTTATATAATTTTTAATCGCAGAATCTAAAAAGCAGTCTTTCAAAATAAGCGCACATCTTTTTATCTTCAATATAAAGTCAGAATATATGACTTCTTTTGAGACATAAAAATGTTTTTACGAAAAGCATAATTTGTGTGTGTGATTCAACCGATAATATAAAATACTAAATTAACATCATTATTTTATCGTATAAGTACATAGGGCCATTTCACAGGCAATTAGTATTATATAAGGCATAAATATTGTAATAAAATAAAATGCTTATCTTGTTGCACTAATTAACACTTCAAAATACTGCTTGTAAAAGTAACTACATCTAATTTTAAGTTAAAAATAATTAGACAAAACGTAAAGGCTTTAATAACGCTCTTAATATTTCTAACCAACTGCATAAAAAAAATTTAAATTATATAAATTTGATAAAACAAAAAGTTATAAATTATTTGTATTAATCTAGAGATATAAATAAAACAAACTATTATATAGAAAAGGCACGATATAGAAAAAATGCCACGTTATTCAGGAAATTATAAAAATATATCTTGTAGAGTAGATAAGAGGTAATGTTAAAAATTGATACGTTAACAATTCATATTAAAATTGTTATACATGTTAAATTTAACTTCATTAGTCAATAATTAAAATTTGTATACATTCTTAAAACGATTGTTATGCCAAATTTTTCTAGATAATTTCATTTATAAGATTTGATTTTTTGAAATCTTATGTCTCAACATCAAAATCATTAATAATGTTAAAATGCGATTTTAAATTTAACCAAAATTAGCAATACATTGTACATGGTTTAAAAATAAATACAATAGGCTCTCTATCATATGTCATTGGCATTGAACACTGTGAGAACATTATACATTTGACTGCAATGTCATATGTTTACTGAAAATTCGTTGCGTAAAATAAAAATTTGCTAATCAAATTTATACTGAATCATAAGCTTCGCTTAAATAAGAAAAAACTCCAAAGAAATTGTTACGTATAATTTTCAATCAGCTTAGACCTCTTATTGAAAATTTAAAGCTGCATATAAAGCTCATCGTATATAGTCGCTAAATGTAGTTGTGGAAGAGTTGTAGAAATTATGTGATACGTAACAGAACTATACTTTTCATAATTTTTTCATCAACAAGTGAACAGGATATCTTTCCCTACTTCTTGATGTTATTCCTGTACTACTATGTGCCGTTTGAGAATATAATAGCATCCTACATAATTTGTCGATCTCTTCGTCACTCGAGCTAAATCTATTCAAATGTCTGTCATTAGCAGAACTTCGAGAATCATCACAGTTCTCAATGTCAAATCTTAATCGCGATTCTACGTGTACAGGGCTAGATGCTCTAGTGGCAGGCGCGGTCCTGCTACGAGATTCAACATTTCTCAAAGGGATTTTACTAAGACCCTGATTATGATTTACATCCAGTGTTGAAAAATATCCTTTTACAGCACGACGTACGGTGGTATGATCTTCCAGACTGTGACGCTTCACGATCTGCTTCGTTTCTTTAGTATCGGGAAGCTTCAAACTGAAATTCGTGGAATGACGTTTGGTTCGATCCAGCGCGCATTTAGAGTTAGTAAACTTTAATTTGTCTTTATCCAGTATCAAAGAATTTCTTTTCAATTTCTCGTCTAGAGATCTGTCCTGGCTAGCGTCCCACCCGAATCTAGTTCTTCCGTGCGGAGCGGAGTACCTTTTAGTCCTCGCATCGGTCTTGGACAGGTGCTGGTCACTCAAATTCTCCTTCATCATGTTGCGTTGTCGCAAGCCCTCTTCATAATCTATCGAAATTGATGTGCTTCTCAACGAGTCACTCTCACTTGTTCCACGTTTCATACAATCTTCGTATTCAACGGAGGAATGTCTCTTAAATTTCCCCTTATCGAAATTCATGCTGCTCCGTCTAGGCCGAATCGTAGTATTTAGTTGCCTCCTTGTAGCAATAAAATCTTGCAAATGCGGAATTTTTGACGTACTTTGAGAAACGGAGAATTGGGTAGGTATCCTAATACCAGCATCTACCAGGAATTCATCGTCAGACTGCATCACGGACATTTCCGGCATAGAGCTAAAAGCCCAACAGGAATTATAGTGAGCTGCGTTTGTTAGTGCCCTTAAAGCGGCGAAGTTCGGAGCTCTATCCTTGCCACTAATGTTAGTAGAAAATTCATGCGGATAGTCCCGTGTAGGTACGGAATGTTGCTGCGGCTCTTGCTTATTCTCTTTTACAAGCGACAGAAAAAAAGATTTGGTAAAAGCGGAAGGACTATATTCGTTCGCTTGGACTGACTGTTTTCTAAACTTTGCGTAATCGTTGTCGGTATCGTAATATGAACGGTATTGGGAGTCGCTTTCATACTCTTGTTCACAAGCATCCGGCAATGTCAAGAGAGCCTGGAATACTGCTAACTTGGAGCAGCTACATTGCGGCTTAGGCGTAATATAATCATTAGATGATCCATTCACAAAGTCAAAATGCGATGTATTAGTATGCGAGTTGACATGCCCTACTTTTTCCCAAGGATGTGTTAGTTGGATTCTGTTAAATATAAAGCAGACATAACTTAAAATTAGTTAGAGTTAACCAAACACTCATTCATACTTTAGCACGTATTGATAAAAAGTCTTTAAATAACAATAAGTATATTTAGCTGTCCATAATATTCATTAAGCAGTTGTAAAATTTTAATTTAAGCATATAAAACTAATTAGGTTATCTTTAAACATGCATTAGTTTTATACTCTTCTGAATCGTATTTCTTTTCCAAGTTAAATCCTCCTTACCTCGTTTTTAAGCTTTCGATTGCTTGACGCGAAGATGTAGTTCCATCTGTAAAACATCATTATTTTATTAAGACAATTAATAATTATTAATAGCTGCTACAAATGGTCTCATATTTTCTTTTTTTTTATTCAATTAAGTTCTGATTAGCATTAGTTAAAATCCGATTAACTAATTACTTTCTTCAATCGCTAACAATTAAAAAGTTGTACTTTGAAAAATGGCTTGGGCTTGCAAGACAGATGACAGGATTACTTGGATACGGATTTCCGCTTTTCAACTTCTGTTATCATTAAATAATATGAGTTGCTTACATTTAATTAGTACTGATTTTGTTTCATGTAATGCTTCCTTATTCTTCATTAAATGCTCACCTTTTGACTGTGATCTGAAACATAAATTTGCATAGCTTTATAATAAAAGCTTTAATAATATATAATAATCCGAAAACAGATTCAATGTTATTATTTAATAAATTAATATGTATATATAATTTAAATTCAACTTACAATCCTCTTGTAGAACTATCAGTTCCTGTTCTTGTCCAACCTAAACAAATATTATTCAATTCTTAGTAAATATTCAGTTTTTTCTGATTAATATCATCATTAGACATGGAGTGCGTCTCGGCAAGGCACCGCTACTGAAGCGCTACCGTAGCGCTACACAGCCAATAATCAGTAACGTTAGCTATAAAATATAGCAAAAATATAGCAAAAAAGCTTGAAAAAGGTGTAACGCTTCAGTAGCGATGTCTTGCCGGAACGCACTCATTTTTAATTGCTTGTAAAAGTTAAAAAGTTCTGAACACTTATTGCTATTAAATAATGAACAAATTGTACATAATCAAATAAAATACATTCCGCGATTCAAAACATAAATTTGATATATTTGTATGAGCATGGTCATATTTCGTAATTAGTTAAGAATCTATCTAATCATATGTAATTTACTAATATTTTCACTTAATAATGTTTAATCAATAAAGATAACAGACATCGAACATCACTGATAATATATAATTAATAATACCTTTCTTTACTATAGTTCCACTTGCTGGTTTTCCTGCACCTATTCCCGACAACTTCTTTTCTTCTTCCAACTTTTTGGCATCTTCCACATCTTGTCTGGTAAGCTTCGTTGTTAACTGTAAAAAACATTGTATTCAGAAAAAGATATCTCTCCTATAAATTGTATATTCATTAAGTTGCTTACACTCTGGCCCTCATACTTGACATCCATCTCATCTAACTTCTGTGTAACGCCCTTTAAAATAAATAGTACATCTCTATCCTTTTCGTTGTTGATCAAATGTCTCACGACCGATTCCAATGATGTTAGTAATTTCTTATCGGTCGGCATCCACAACTGATTTTTCAATTGTGGCAGTAGAGATACTACTTTCATTCTTATATTAGCTATCGGATCTTCAGCCAGATTCAATAAAACAATGAAGAAATGTTCTTTAAAATATACAGAAGAAAAAATTTCCAGTGCTTCGACCATCATACGAACAAACATCATTCTCACGTAACAATCAGGATTATTGGCTAAATCTGTAAAGATTCTACTACGCAGTTCTGCTCTTTGTATGGGTTTCATATTGTATCGTAGAAGGAGAAGAAAAAGTGTTCCTGCAGCAAGACGTACCGGTATTGGCCGCTGAAATTTTCAAATTACATTTACACATTTAATAAAATCATAAAATTTTAAAGAAGAATAAAATTATAGACTTACTGCATGTAAAATTCTGGAGAAAGCCATTGGAATAAAGTACGAGTATATAAAATCACTGGGGAAACATTTAGGTAAAATCTCTAGTTGCGCATGCATTAATGATGCCAGCCTCCAATTGTGTGTGCCCGCAACTTCAGCTTCACATTTTAATAAAGCTTTACCTATTTCCATCAAAGAAGAATCCTGCAATGGATAACACAGTATCTTAAAAACTGGAACTTATTTTGAATTACAAACTATCATATATGATAAAATTGAATTACCATTCTATCTGTTCCAAGAGCTTGACTTTCGGCTAAGCATTCCAACGTTAATCCTATATGAGGAATTAAACCCTGCAGCACTTCTTCAGAATCATCTTTTAGCAATTTTATTAAATTTCCTTTTATCCGTGCACTTTTCGGCCCTAGAACCTTTGACACCTACAAAAAAAATGATTGTTTTATATTATACATACATATAATTTTATTATATATACATAGTTATAATTTAATAAGTTTATTTAATCTTACTTCATGAATTCCACACGCAACGGTCTTCCGAACCATATAATAATGATCACTTGTCAGTGCATCAAATGTTGTAAGTATTGCATCTACATCTTCCGAAGAGCCTGATACGAAAATAAACATTGCTGGCAAATTAAATGCACAATGTCTTCTGCATTCGACATATCTTTCATCCTGTGTAGGATTGCTGCTAATCTACGAAATTAAGATAATAAATTATTTTTAATGGATATTATATATTATGTACTATACATTAATACACATTGCAAAAAAATTTTACAGAAAAATAGTTGTATATGTATAATGTACATATACTTATATTAAAATTTATAATATATATATACTTACAAACGTAAAGTGTGGTTTCTCTTTTTTCAGTGATGGTATTCCCATTTGTGCAAGTTGTTGAAAGTAATTTATGAACCATGCTTTCTCGAACATTGATAAACACTCTGAAAATATATTTATTACATAAATATGCCATTTTTATCATTTGAATATTTAAGTACATAGTGCTGTCAATATATAGGGGAGAAGGCACTTTAAGACAGAGGCAGTTTAGGACATCTCGAATAAAGAACAAATTGAAAAAGATATGAGCTTTAAGAAAAAAAGTGTCCTGCAGTGCTCCCCTCTCCCCTATACAAGAGTTACTTCTTACTTTCTAGGCCAAGTACAAGTTTTCCCAGCTCTTGCGCTATTATACATATCACATTATCTTCCGATTTAGCTGCATTTTCACATAGCTTCTTAATAAGTGGAGCTATTATATTTTTTATTGTATCTGTAAACAATTTATGTTCAAATTAATTTTTTTTCGCTACTTGATTTGTGTCAACTGTATTATCGTGTTTACGCAATTTTTATGCTATTAAAACATAAAATTGCTCCAAAATATATAATTACTCACCTTCCTGAAGATGAGGTAGTAAATACACTATTGTCTGTACAGAGACGTATCTTACACTGCTTTCTTCGTCACTTGCTAATTCTACAAGAGATGGTAGTAAAGCAGGTTTTACAGATTCAGCACCGAGACCTTCCGCAACAAAACGTAGCTGCAAACAGATACTAGCTCGCACTTCACTGCTTACATCCTGACAAAGGGAGTGCACCGTTGGTAGAACTTCCTTCTGTATCCTAATGACAATTTTAATAATAGTACACTTATTTATTAAATAGAATGTATAAAGAATAAATTATAAATTATTTAAATATTTTATATAGATTTTTGGTTTAAATATTTCTTTTACATCACAAAAGTATAATAGGCAATTGTCTGGTCAAATATGATCTAAATTAGTTCTGCTAATAACTAAATGTTATTGAATAATTTTGAATAACTAAATACATTAAGATTTTATTATGCATAAATTTATGAAAACAATTGTATATTCGAATATACTCACATAGCAGAATCAAATCGTGTACAAATCTTTCCCAATAACCTGCTGCACGTTATCCTGGAGTAGATAGGTTGTGACAATTGTCCCTTACTTATAGTCAATGGAAGAATCTGTATGTGAGAGTGTTCTTGTTACCATCCATCCAAAAGAGTGCTATGTTGTTACATTTACAGCGATTTAATATCTCAAACATTGATCTATATAGTTTATAGTACATATATAATACTTTCTTTTTAAGTTTCCATTTGCAAGCACTTAATTGTATTTTATTTATATCATTAGTTTCTTCAGATTTAGTTTCTGTCAATATGTACTAAATAAATGAAAGAATTGTTTTCTTTTCCATCTATTTATTTAAACAAATTGCTAAATATGTCAATTTTATTAAATTGCCTTTACAAACCTGTGCTCTTATGACTTCTACCGGCAGTAATTCTATCACATCCAGTAAGGTCTCCAACCATGCATGACAGATAACTTTAACATAGACACATACAGCAAGAGTTAGAGACAGATATTGCGATAACAGGCAAATATTCAACTTTTAACTATAAAACACTGCATTCTAAGGTAACAATTATTAAAAATATAATGTGTTTACCTGGGTCACGGCTCTCTAAAGAATTTAATATGCTTTGAAGGAATGTCTGACTAAAAACATTATGGCTGACTAATTTTTGTTCTAAAATCGTTTTGAACGTGGACGACGCTGCTATGTGAAACTCGGTTGACGCAGTAGCCAGAGACTGCTGCATCTTAGGTACCACTCGAGACATACATGATTGCGTGTCACTAGCTAAAAGACTTGGTAAACTTTGTATAACACTAAGTTTCTGGATCTCATCTCCCTTCCTGTGAAAAAAAAAGGGAAAATTTCAATTGATTTCTTAAGAACCAATACAGCTGTCATTCATCTGTAGCCTTCTGATCGCTTTCTCATTTACATGACACGTGAAATTACTATTCTCATTACTATACTTTTAAACAAATTGATGTACACATACATATAATATGTGCCAAAAGTCAGGCAGCGTATATCAATCACATTTAATTAATCAATACTTTTGTCAGATTGTTGTACCGTGACGTCTGAATTAACGAAAAACGAAAACAGAGTTCTTACGCCACGCAACACATTCAGTCGTTTGCGAGTTTAAATTCCAAGCATCCCCGACGGGCCTCCAATCAATTACAAAACTTGGTGAATCACTCGTTTGTTTCAGAGACACAGAAAAATGTTTGGATTATCTAAAGTAAAGCGAGTTTCATGATTCCACAGAGACGTTTACACGGGTCAGGCAACTCAAACCACTCAAACATCGAATAAAAACTTATATAACAAATTGTCCGTCAGGTCTGACTTTCGGCACACCCCGTATACCACGCGCTAAAGGTACACACAATAATTTACGGGAGAGACAGCCGCGTCAACGTGTGTAGTTAACCTAAATAATCCACGGCGAGTTTCGCGAATCGTTCGCGATCCTGGCATCGTTCGCGCGTCGCGACGACGCTCGCGCGGGGCACGTCGTCTTTAAAGGACTATAATTAGCGCACTTAACTATGACAGGACAGCGTGTGCGCGCTCCTTGAACGACCGCGCGGCTATTTTTAGAAGAACGCGCGCGCGCGCGCGCGTGGGGGACGAGAAGGGTAACAAACTCGACTCCCGGCGAAGGGGGTGAAAACCAGTGAAAACTCACGATCCAACCGATGAAACGAGGGGGTAGGGCACGCGTGGGGGAAAAAAAAACAACGCGGAGGGCGGAGGTACTCACGGATCGGACGCGATCTCGTACGGGGCTTCATCTCCCTCTTGCAGCATTTTCGAGGCGCATCTTAGTCATCGACTCGTCGTCGCGGCCAACGAGCGCGACGGAGATCGATCAGGTTCGCGGTTCCGGGAAGATTATACCTCACGCGAACGGCACGATTGGCACGCGCGTGTTCATTGACAGCGCGCGCGAACGAGGGAAGCACCAGGAAGCACGCGCGACACGCGAACGCCGCGAGAACGCGAATGACAACTGAACGGGGGGAGCGAGGCGCAGGGCGCAGGCCGCGATTTCTCTCTCTCTCTCTCTCTCTCTCTCTTTCCTTCTTCCTCTCTCCGAGCTCCGAGCGCCTATCGATCACAATCCGCACTCGCAGCTGCTCGCGGCCGGATTACGTACCAGCGCGACTGGAGCGCGCACGAATCCCGCGCCGAACCGACACGAGCGCGGCCCACGCATCAATTCAACTGGGCGCCGAGCGGTGCTGGGCGGCGAGGAGACGCGCACTGAGTGCACTGACGCGCACGTTCACGTTGTATGTACATACAACGGTCGCACGTCGCACGTCGCTGCGTCGCTGCGTCGCACACGTCGCCGTGACGCATCGCGGATGCGATGCACCGCGATGCACATTGCACACGGCTAGCATAAGTATGGTGCGCGCCGGGGGCGCCTCGGTTGCGTAACCCGCTGCGCGGCACAAAAGATGATTTAACGATCGCGTCATCGGGCAATCCGATGCGCCAGCCCCGACGCGTCGGGAAAAAAATTTGCACGCCGAATGTTGTCCCCGCAGGGTTGGGCGTTTACGCGCAAATATAATTTACATCTACACATGTATGTGTAATGTAAATTATGTTTATTGCGTGTCTGTAAACGATGAGTAATCTGCCAGGATTCAAATGGATCGTTGAACGTACAAATTTCGTCAGAAATATCGGAAATATTATTGCGTCTTGTTCGCAATGTTATTTTCAAACGGAACGATTAAAACAATAGTTTTGGATATTTTAAGTTTACACCTATGAAAAAAAATTAACATTGTATGCAGCACACCAGCGTGTGCATATTGCAATCCCTTGTTTATTTCTAGCAATGTAATAGCAATTAACTTTCAATCTCGGCTTAATTTACCTTCTATCTCTTTTTAGTTCTGAGAATTGGAAAGAGATAAAAAGTATCCGTTTGCTTCGCGCGAAATTAAACCGTTCCTGTTAATGCAATCGCACTTTATCTTATAATAGTTTTCTTATGTAGATTTATAAAGAAATACGAAACTGTGGTACATCATAAAATTGAAGTGCTCGTAAACTTGAAGATTTCAATAATTTCTTGCAGATTTACAAAAGTTTAATGATTGCCGAATGGATCGTTAATTATATCGCTTGAGTGCATGTACGTCGTTATGTCAGAGAATATCCGCTACCTTGAAAACGCGCTTATGTTCGCGCGATTTAATTAACGCCATGCCGACCTTGTTTCGGCAATCGGAGGCAAATTATGCATTTCCAATCAAGGTTCTAACAAGTCGACTCGACGAGGCAATGTATTATATAAAATTGCTCTCGCGTGCCGAGTTCGAGAGCATTAGAAACTTTTAATAACAAATAATTTTAACGCTCGTACTTTTAACTTTTGCACTCGTGCAACAATGAAGAAAATATCAATAACGATGAAAACAGAAATTATAAAAAAGAAATTTATCACAGATACCATTTTATCTTTGAATTAGCAGAGGATTATTTAATCACACTAATGTCAGTTAGTTCGATTATATTATTAATTTTAAATACTTAATCTACTTACAAGAGGATATGGAGCGCTCTATCTATAGGTCTCCTTTCCAAGCTAGCATCCAAGGAGTGCTTTCGCAACTGTTCTTCATTCTGAGTAAGGATATTTATATGAGAGGTCGACGAGGCGTGAAACCGAATCGCACGGATGTTTGTTTAACATTAATATCAAGGAGAAGTTCTCGAATACCGATTGTAAAAAGTTCGCTTTGCAAAATTTACATATATGCGCGTGCAAGTGAAAATAGGCGAATAGAAATGGAAACGGTTAATAAGCATTACGTACCCTCACGTCGGGTAACGGTTTATCCAATTGAAGACTCGCAAATTCTTCGAGTTCCATGATTCTGTGCGTCCATATGACTCGGTTTATTTTTCATATAATTTTGTATAACCTTCTAAACGCATTATCCTTCTTGAGAACAAAAGATATATTCACGTTAAACATAATCGAAACGCAAGAAGTTAAAACGAATGCGTCTTGGAGGCACCTTTTTTTTTCAAAAACGGTACATTTAATACTGTAATTTGTATCAAGATACGTGATTATGTATTTAGAATTAAATAAAGATAAATTACAAAAGGAATCAAGCTCGTGTGTTTCAAGACAAGTGAGAAATTCGAATTAATGATATCTCATTTAATATAAGAAAATTGAAATTCTAATCTGACTTGAGATGATTTTTCCACAAGTCTGACATTTTAATCCAAGTTGTTTTCTATCAAATGTGTTTATTGGTTGGTGAAATATAATCTACTTGATATCTTAAAACTACTTATATCTTAGGCATATTTATCTGGGTTACATTGTTTCTTCGAATGACTCTTGCACGTATGGTCGACATAATACTTTTATTATATTGATCACATATAAACACATCTGCATATGTTTACATTGAGCTATATCATAAAGAGGATAGAAATCAAATATACTTCTACACGCTAAAATAATCACATCTACCAAGTTTAACGGATCTTATTAAATATTATATCGAAATTATATCATTGATATCAACATAAAAAAATGTATTCTAGTAGTATTTCGACAAGTATTCTAGTAACAATGTATTATTTTAACAAATAGCTGAATAATTAAAGATATTAGCGATTTTTGAAATTATTACGTAGTCAATATTGTTAATCAATCTGCTTAAAACTAAATGATATCAAATGACTTGATTTACACTTTTTTACTTTTAACTATTAATTAGTGTTAATAAAATAACATTGTTTGATTACCCTGTTAGAAGTACCATATGTACTATATATGTTATAAAAGCATCTTCAAAAAATATTCCACAGCTCTATATATATATATATATATATGCAATAAATAAATGTTATTAATAACATTTGAGTACAATAGATTATTGAAATTGTACATTGTATCATTATAAAATTTTAAACTATTATAACACTGCTAAATCATGTATCTCCAGCTATTCATAAACACCATTTGATAAAATCATATTTAACATTTAAACAGTCATCTTATTCTAAATCGTAAAATGTTAAATAAAATGTAAAAAAAAAAATATTGCAATTTGTACCATGTGCTTACTTTATTTTATTTGGGATTAACTTTTAAAAATACTTATTTGAAATAGTATTTGGTACATGAAGTGGGAAATCACTTGACGTGGTTTCCCACAAAAAAAAATCGTGAACACATTTGATTATTTTCTCAATTAATCTAAGCTAGTAAATATACAAAATATAATATATTAAAGAGACGCTTTTCAGCAAAAAAAAAAAAACACATTGTTACAAAATTGGCTATCAAATAACAAAAATTCTCGAAATTACAGAAATTCACAATTTGACACCAATTATGTGATAGTATTAACAACAAATTGTGTTAATGTGTCGGTTTGCTGGAAAACTTCCTGTGATATATTATAAATTACACATACACTGAATATTACTTTAATCCTACAACATATACTGGAAAAAAAAACTTATTGAAATAAACGTTATTAGTATCGTTTTTATTATAAGAAAAACAGTTGATTTTCCAACTGCGAACTTGAAGGTCGATGAAGAAATCGCCCCACCAACATCGATAACTTCTGTGCGTAATGACAAGGTGCTGGGACTCGAACAGTACTTGAGCAATTGTAATACACATGAGTTAACTTGTAAGTCATAGTTTGTACCATATCTGCGTCTAAACCCGTATTGTCATAGATAACATTGTACGATGTAGGCGCAATTGTGCCTTGTCTAACTTGTTGCGATACAAGGAAGAAGTCATACTTAAGCGGATTTGTTATAACATCGTCAACAACAGTACCGATTGGAGGATTACGTTTGTAATCGAACAATCGAATATTAATCTTTTTAGTCACGATGATGAACATCATTTTGAAATTTGGACCGTAGTATAATTCTTCAAGCTTCTTTCTCAGACTTTGAACTTCATTTTCGTAAACATTTTGAATCTGACCTTCGCTGACACCGTCACGATAAATTAAAATATACATGGGTAAAGCTCTGTTATAAGAGCGATAAGCCATCACAGCCTTGCGCACACTTACGCAGAGTTGGTCCGCAAGATCTTCACTGCTGTTATATAAAGTAACAGAACTGAAATATTTTGTCAGCTTTTGATCCACAGTTGCCACCATAGCCACTATAATTATACAAATCGTGAATCATTTCACTTATTTAGTTCATAAAAAATATTGCATAAATTATATAAAATTAAAAAAACATAAATTAAAGCAATGTGATATAAAAGACATTGCAATTACATTGTTATTAGAATATTTTAATAGGAACGGGAGGGAACATAAAATTAATACTAAAAAAATACTTACGATAATCTCTGCCCTTAGTGTTTGAGTCATGACATACATCAAAACCAATAGTCATTAATCCTTTCAAGGGATTATCAATAGACCAAGGAGCTCCACCCAACTTACAGTTCATTTGTATTGCCACTTTTGTAGCAATACTCATTACATTTCTCCCATCTACATTCTTTTGTAGAAATACCTGTGATGGTACAGGTCTATCCACACAACATTTCTTTTTAATAGCTGCATAACGATCACTGCGATTATTGCTCACCACGCAGAACACTAAATCTGGAGTATTTTGGCTAAGAATTCCCTCAAGTACCTCAGCATATGTGCTTGCCCTATCATCGCGTATCCATTCTATGTGTGGACTTCGAAGCATAAAAGATATTGCAGAAGACACTTGAGTTAATTTACCTACAAAAGGCTGCAAAATTTTAAATTATTAAAATGAACATTTCGTATTAAAAACCACATATATACATATGCAATTATATGTGCACAATTTTATTTTGATATATTTAATATCCATTTAATAAAAATTATTCACCTGTATGTTACATCGGTCATTTACAATTATTACCCAGTTTTTCAATTCCTTACACTGCAATAATTGTTGTCTTTGCATGCTCCTTGACCAATCTCCTCTCTCACAGTTAATCATATCTCTAGCAAATACAAGTTTCTGAGGAGGCAATACACGAGCAGGAACTTCAAGTAAATTTCTATCTAACGTCATATCCCAATCCTTAAATTCTTGCAAAACTTTAGGCTCTTGACGAAGTCTGCTATTAAATCTCATCAGTTTATCAATACGGGATTCAGGTGAGATACAAGTATGCACAGCTAATGCTTTCATAAGATGAAAATTCTCTCTCATAGTATCAGTTAAACCTGAAAGGTAGAAAGTTTCGTCAGTATAGAATTTATCTATATATTACAAAAATTTATACACAAAGCACAAGAGTATTATATATCTATTACATTAAATTTAAAAAAAAAAATCATTTATCAAGTACCTGTAGCGCGACATAATTCAGGAACTAGATAAACATAGTCTCCTGGACCTGCGTTTCGTTGTTTTGGCTTATTTCTCGTTACTAACATTGGTTGAGTGGCGTTTTGTATTTTAATCTTGTATTTGTTCCAGTAGTAATCTTGATAAGACACTTGTTCACCAGATTTCATAGTAAATGTCGAGGAAGGACTCACATTAAAATCCACATCATCAATACGATATGTAAGATTATTATAATCCGTAAGTACCATCATTCCAACTACAGCGTGACCGAACTCTTGCTAAAAATGCATATAATACTTATTTTTAGAATAAACATGTAAAATAATATACTAATGTATAATCGGTAACAAGTACCATCTTTAAGCAGAAAGTTTTGCGTTAATAATTTCAAAAAATTTTCTAAATTATAAAAATAAAATCGAAAATATAAATGTAAAAAAAAATGTTAAAAAATCTTTAATATTTTATTTCTAATATCTTATTATGTGACAGTGACAAATGTAAAGAACACGATTTTTAATTTAATTACTCGTGCATGAAGTATGCCACACATATTTAAATTATATTATATTCTATATTACTTTTTAAATAAATGATATTATAAAAAAACACAAAAATGCTAAATATACAAATAAAAATTAATATCTTACTCTATAGTCCCTACTATTGCGATTCTTGATATCCATTAACATGTGCAACAGATTCTCTTGACGCATCACTTTATGTGTTATTTCGGCGCACAGTAGAATGTCGCGTTCATATCGTCTAATGGATGTAACATATCCAGGCCACAAGTCCAATCTGTGTTGATTTACACAAACCTACATGAAAGTACAATCATTATTATAATTGTTAAATTTTCCATTTAATAAAATACAGAATATCCATATAAATTTTATACTAACTCTATTTCTAGCGTCATAATAGTCACGGCCCACCAATTGCAATTTCAAATATTCCAAGCATTTTCTCATTATTATGTTAAAAACGACATTATAGTATGGATCATCCGGCGACATACTTCCAACTAAACATATAATAATCTTGATAGGTTCATTATCGGATTGTCTCGTTGTCATCAGTTCCATTTTCTGAAATTTTTCATACGTACTTGTAAAAATGTTTAGCCGCGCATACCTGCTTGTACAGCAGTATGAAATGTACTGATATACTTACATCTGGTAAACGGGTACTTGTATACAAGAGGGTACCATCAAAAATATATGGACCAACTTTCTCTTTATGAAGTCTAAGCATGCCTTTGCGAATATGTGTACGCTCTTCGTCGGGTTCGAAATCGACTCGATATTTATAAAGACACCAATTGGGTACTGTGGGCAATCTGAAGTGATTTGTTAGCAGCATTTTTGGTGTCCCAGAAGTACCTGTAAATTGATAGAAATTAAGTGTTATAAAAATCGTGTTACTTGCCTTTTGCCGTATTTATATACGTTTTAATATATAGATACATGCTATAACTTCATAACACATTAAGATTTTATACTGACCTTGTTTAGTCACCAAGGTACTTGGTCTACTAACAAAAATAGCTTCCATCTTACGTCGGCCACGTGACTGTCTTTGCGATGCATCGTCACTTTGAGTTTCACTTTTAACTTCACTCTTAATTTCGCTCTTAACGTCACCTTAAATTATACATAAAAAATTTTTTTAAATTTTAACCACTAATTTATATTTATTATACTTTTCTTGTTTCTAAATAATAAAAATCTCTTACATTCTTTATAGCTTATTATTAAAAATACATACTTTACTAATGTATGTTGATAAGTAAATAATTTAAAAAAATTGAATAACAAAAATATATAATAAAGCCTTCTACAAAAAAAACTTACTTGCAGTTTCCATTGACTCATGTTCTGAGAACGCAGATGTACTTGATGGAGAAGCTTCGCGTTTGATACTCTGTTGCAATAGAATAACATATTTATTACAATCTTATGAATTTTTAAATTTAATTTTATAAGAATGAATAAGTATTATGTGCAAAATTTTTGAAATAACAGATTTCTATATATATGTAATATATTTTAAATATATATGAAACAAAACGATATAATTTATATATTACACTAAAAATTTAAATAATATTGTAAATCTTACCAACCTTCACTATTCCTCTCACTGATGAACGATCCTGTAAGAAGCAAACAAATATATTCAATTACAAAGTGTACAAAGTACAATTGTACAATCAGTCTAATCTATAAGCAAGGATCAAGAATAATAACATAAAAAATCCCTTTAAAAATTTGAAAATTTCTACTATATATCAAATTACATTCAGAAAGGCAGTTTTCTGTAAAAATCTTAGCAAGAGTTCTTGAAATAACAATTACATGTATCATCACAATGAGAAAAAAAAAAGGAGTGGTTTTTGGACATTTGGAAAGAAATTTTAAAAACACCAAGAAGAGTTATGCCATAATAAGCTATTTCACAATTTTGTTTTATCTCTATTGTTTTTAGCTTAAATGTTTCGGGAAAGATGTCTGTTATATTTTTCAGTTTCCACTTACTGATTCTGAATTCCTGTCGTACGGTTTCCTGCGATATCCACTACTGGTCGACGGTTCTGAGAAATCATAACCTCTGTTTTTCTCTTGCTTGGACATCTTTACGATTTAATGGCTGAAAATTGCAATTAACTATGTTGGACGTCTCTGAAAAATAACTCTCCTTGTTCGTTATACAATCTATCAAGGCTAATATTTAAACTGAGCAGAATTTATTCGAGAAAAATATTTTGCCAAAATTTTATATCACATTTGTGTTTAGGTATCGCGAGAATCACAGGGAGATATCATGGACTTTGCAATTGTGGTTCAGCTGAAGACTGCTAATGTTGATTGTTGATTTCTACCAACGCTGATTAACTTTACTCTCTATTTAACTTACTCTTTATAGTACTTATTCCTTATACAGATGCCACTTGTTATTTTTTTCTACTTGAAAGTCTACTTTCAATGATTATTAACCAATTTACCCTATTTGTTGAAGTAATAGTAATTAAATTTACTGTAAATTGAATTACTATTAGTAGTAAGTAATAGCAAGTAGTAATAGTAATTTTAAACTTATTAAATTATTAAATTATTTTATATATGTGATAGTAAATGTACACATTTATTAGTCAATATGTATATGTATATGTATATATATATGTGCAAATACATATTGATAATATAAGAATATAGCAGAAAAATTATGCATCATATATGTATTAATGTATTAATGTAATGCATAATTTTTTCTGTTATACTCATATATTACATTATTACATTATTACTCATATATTACATATATTGACTAGTAAGTATATACATTTACTGAATTAAAACATTTACCTTGACACATGTTTATATATATATATATATATGCGTGTGTGTGTGTGTGTGTGTGTGTGTTATATATATATATATATATATATATATATATATATATATATATATATATATATATGTATGTGTGTGTGTGTGGAGTCCATATAACAAATAAATTACATATAACAATCAATTCTCATCCTACTAATTCCTAGAATTAGAAAAAAAAAAACGAAAAGTAATCTAAACCGAGATCAAAGTTCATCAATATTGATCGAAATTAACATAATTAATTTTATGCTAGACTATCACGATTTACATTTCTGTCGTCCAATTATTCAATATTCCATAAGTTTTCACGAAACAATATATCTCCAGTGTTTCAACAGGTCATATATGTACACAAACTGCTGCGTATGCGAAGAAAAAAAGGACGCTATCACGAAGAACCTTCTAGCTACAGGCCTGTTCTTCTCAGATAAACTTCTTCCGGTGTTTTGCACGTTTCATCTTTTCTCTCTTTCTCTCCAACGCGAAGAGAAGAAGAGGCAAAGATGAACCGTGCACGAAGTTCAGCCGAGAAAGAACAGTCCTGATGTATCACCTTATTTTTCACGCGCGACGATCACGTTACGAGATTTATCACAATTTCTCGCTTCCACGCTCGTCTTTACGATCGGAATGGATTTGGGAAACCGAGCGAGAGAGAGATGCCCTTTCTCTTATAAATTCTCTTCGTAGTTAGGCCACGTGAGTAAGCTCGATAACCATCGGTCCCTTTCGTCCCTTCGCACGTCGAACTGGTGTGTGGAAATTGGTACGCATGTAAATATGTCGAACTCAGGACCTAGGACCACGCGTTAAACGTCGCTATCCCAGGAAATATTCCACCTCGCCCCACCGCCCTTTCCCATAACGCCGTCCCATAACGTTTACCTTGCGATTCCTCCTTGTAAATTTCCGGCCACCACGGGCTTGGATCCGGATTATTTTTCGATGCTCCGGGCGATATAAAATTTCCACGACCGGCCGGGTCGGCTCGTGCAACACGTTTCTCTGGTTTCTCAGCGTTCAAAAGTATCGGCAAAACGGTGGACGTGGACTCCCGTGCATCGATGCTGACCCGGTGTGGTCGGCGTGGTAAACAGCGTCACGGATAGCCCCTCAACGCGACACAAGCCTCACCTAACCAATCGCCGGTCGCGTAAACGCGCAAGCGACGCACGATTGGTCGCGTTCGAACGGTGCGGGGTGACGCATGGACGATCGACGACTGAGCCGGATCGATGGACGATGGACGCTGCCGCGACGGTACCGCCTCGACCTCGCCGATTCGAGATTCGCGGGCCCTCAACAGGCCTCAAGGCGTCGCGCGAGAAATCGCGGGACGCGCGATAAAAGAGGAGTCTGTCGTCTGTCGCGCGCGCGGCGAAATCGCAAATCGCAATCGCGACGGTAACGCGCGGTGAGCGCGCGATTCGAAACCACCAATCGGCGCGCGGGATTCTCGGTCGTGAACGACGCACCCCTCCGGCACATAGCAACTGTAAAATATGTATGTAATGTATGTACTTCTGTTACGCACCTGTATACGCACCGCGATATATTTACGGCACTGACCGCGGGTTGTTCTCACGGGGATAATGTCAGGAATGGATGGAAGACACAATGAGATATTTCTTAATCTGAAAAGGTTAATTCTGAATAATGAGTGCACTTAGGCGGAATAAATTAACCTTTTCAGATTAATAAATATCTCATTGTGTCTCTCCCTTCATTCCATCCATTCCTGACATTATCCCCGTGAGAACAACCCGCGGTCAGTGCCGTAAATATATCGCGGTGCATAACAGAAGTACATAATACATATATATTTTTATGGCCAGTCTACAATGAATCGTTAGTCGTTGGTCAGATGGTCGGAAGAAAGTCGTAAAAAGTCATAAACGTACGTCATAAGGCGATCGGAATTCTGTAATCGGCAATCATAAGCGATTGGCCAAATGCCATCTCTTACGATCACCGATTACAGGCCTTCGATTGCCTTACGCGATACGCTTTATAACTATTTCTTCCGACATCTGACTAACGACTAAGGACTCATTGTAGACTGGCCTTTACACAACAATGTTACTTCAGGTAGACTCGTCTCCACGTTAAGGCCCGGTTTCACCAACGTGATTTAATATCTAATCAGTCGATTAAACTCACTCTTCATCTCTTTCCAACTGTTCCCCTAGAAAGAGACGAAGAGTGAGTTTAATCGACCGATTACATTAAATCACGTTGGTGAAACCCTGAAACCGGGCCTTAAATCTCGCAAACCCCCCGTGGAGTCTGGGGCGCTCCGGCGTCCTGTTGCCGGCCGACGCGTTTCGGGTTTCGGCAGTAAAATCGAGTAGCGTATAACGGGGGGTGCGTTATGTGGCGTCAAAATTTTCGGCCGGGCATCGGTTTAACGATGCTAAGAGAGGGGGTAAAATTAAGGTGAAGCTGCAAATGAACAACTTCGACGCGAATCTGAATCGGGAGAGAAGGCAACTGTTGGGAGATATTTAGAATAGTGTGATTGACGGCACATCTTGCTGATTTTCAGATAATTTTTGAATAAACGGATAAGTATAGGTCATATAAGGTGTTTACAGCACCCCGTGATTTTCGTATACCTTGCACATTCCAGTCCAGTGCGCACCGCGCATATGCGGAAAAAATAGTCTTATTAGCAACACCTGGACTGACACCTGACCTGGACCCTGAATGGTCCGGACAGAACCTGAAATGACTGAAAGATCGTAGGCGAAATGCAGAATATAACGATTTTTAGTGGGTTGAGGAGCAAACGCAAACAAACAGAGAGAGCGAGAGAGAGAGAAACGACCCGCGGGCTTCTCTTTCATCTATATCTGATGCAATAACGTTGCAGACAATCGATGTGATTTTATACTTTTATTTCTTGCTTCATAAAAATGAAAAGAACTCACTTTGACAAAACACATTGTCGGAGGCTGCGACTCTTCTTTCATATCTATATCGAATGCAATAACGTAGCAGACAATCAATGTGATTTTATATTTTTATTCTCTGCTTCATAAAAAAGAATCACGTTAACAGTACATTTTTGCCTCAATAAATATATACATTTTAAGTTTCTCAACTTTAAGAAGACATAAATTACATTAATATTAAATCGTCAAGTATATAAATGTTTGCAAAGTATGTTTCTTATTTGTTTTCATTTAAGAGGAAATTATTTTCTGTTAAATTGAATTTGGATGGAATATTTTATTTTGTACGGCGCTGAAAAACACTCGAAGTTGAAACGTACCAATTTACGGTGTGTGTGTGTGTGTGTGTGTACAAATTAATAAAGTAATTGTTTGGCATCTATTGTTGCTCGTTCATTATAGCAGCTTTTCATTTCTACTTTTGTACATACGAGCGTGTTCAATTTTTTTTTATTAATGAATTAGGATCTGTATAATTCCGTGATTTTTAAAAAACTGCTTTCGAAGTCGCGATCCATTCCATTCATCTAAAAATAACGCTTGAGGATAGGCGTATATATTCCATGATAAAAAATAATCGTACAAATAACTTGAAATCTTTTCTACTCCAATTATACATATACAGGGTGTATGGAACAGTAGCGTCAACCATTCGCTATGGTTTAGTAAATATAAAACTTTATACACGGTATGTTATATAGGTTTTACATTTGCAAAATAAGTATATCTCTCTCAGCCATTCCCTCATTGCCATACTAAATAATTTAAGGAATAATATCGCGATATGCATTATCTTTATTATGGACCGGCTTTGTGATGATAGCTAATGCTGCTACAGCTGAAAAGGAATATCAGATACAATTTCCGCGACGAAAACGTCTTAACAAGCGAATATTTGAAGCCTTACGAAAGGTGGAAGAGACACATGATGAGACATATAGGCTGCATTCCGAAATTCACTGTCAGCAACTTTCAGTACTGAAAATCTATAGTATACGTGACGTAAAATATATAGATTTGAGTACTGACAGAGTGTCGGAATGCAGCCATATATGCTTATTTTGCAGATGTTAAACCTAAACCTAACATACCGTATGTATCAAGCTCTGTATTTACTGAACTATGACGATGAATACAACAAAAGTTTGTATACATATTATGTATTCGACTCGAGCACCTCTTTCACTTCCTAATCGGAGGTGACTTTATCTTTCCGTTCACGCTATAGAGGCTGCGGTCCACTTGACGCTACAAATGCTTCGAAGCATTTCTCTTCTCTTTTCCTTCAATGAAAAAAGAAGGAGAAGAAGAACGCTCCGAAGTATTTGTAGCGTCAAGTGGACCGCAGCCATAGTCTTACAGATTATAGATTTATTTTATTATATATTTATTTATTTTTATAATTACAATATTTTTATCTTTGTTTAGAAAAGATTCCAAACTAGCCAAAGAATTATTGATATTAATAACAAAATATCTCGTATAAATAATTATAAATAATT
>JASTWP010002173.1:0-48581 GCA_030770255.1 Temnothorax ravouxi | reverse complement strand
GTGGTAACTTTTTGTAAAACTATTTCATTAATCTTCTCTGCAGCTTTATTTTTGCAGTTAACGATTGCACGTTCGCAAAGCCAATTTGTTTCCTTTTGTGTTAAATTCTGAATATCTGGATAAACATTGTCAATAATTTGATCAATGGTTCGGACGCAAGTTCCTACAATATCAGAAATGTTAATGTAGCCATTCTGCGTTATAGAGATAGAGCCGTCACCAATTTTAAGCAAATACTCTGCAAATTATTCTAAATTCTTGTCTCCTCGTAAATGAACTCGCATATTAATAGTCAGTCAAAGTTTTTTTACATGCTGCCAAATTTTATATTTTTTCATGCATACTTTCATAATATTCGCACGTGTTCTTTTAGGCACCACTGGCAAAGTTTGCCTGAAATCACCGGTAAAAACAAATGTTACCCCACCCATTATACCTTTTCTGATGTTCTCAAGTCTTTAAGGGTTCGATTCACGGCATCTATATGGGACTTGTGCGACATCGTACATTCGTCCCATACTATCAAGAATGCCTGTTGGAGAAGTTTACCAGTAACACCATTTTTTCTCACGGAACATACCGAACTTTGGTCAAAGAACACATTCAGTGGCAACTTAAAAGTAGAGTGGGCAATTCTTCCACCACTTAGAAGAGTCGCAGCTATGCCTGATGAGGCAACTGCAATAGCGATCTTCTTTTGACTTCTTATTTTTGCCAAAATCAATGAAATGACAAACGTTTTGCCAGTACCTCCTGGCGCATCTATGAAGTAAATGTTACCCTTATTATCTTCGACACTATTTATTATCTCATCGTATACCATTTTTTGTTCTGTATTCAGTTTCACTTCGTTTTCTTGCAGATATACTTGTAAGTCATCGATATTGTGTACTGTTTCTTGTAAGTAAAGTAGGTTATCTATGTTTGAATCATTGCGCTGAGGTTCTGGCAAACCAAACTCTTTCAAGCACTTTTCTCCATGAGTGAACACTATGTCCTTAAGAAGAATCAACCCCTCATTGAAAATTTCCTCTGTGAACTGAACCTCATTATTCTTACTTTTCTGTCGAACCCGATGTAAAATATCATCGCATAGGTGTGTCCGGTATGCATTCCATAATTCTAAAGGATTAGACATTTCACAAAACATTAGCATAATGCTAAATAACTCTCTCATTTTGTGCGCACTTTCTGAAATAGCTGCATCTGATAGTGTATCTCGCCAGTGCATGTCACTCTCAAGCAAATTCCGGGCTTGGCACGCCGCGCGATAAGTGGGCATTATTTCACCATTCCCCGTCTTTAAGTCATTAAAAGACGTCGGTTTTCTGACGTGATGTAAGAGTAGTCTGAGGTAAAAGCATTCTGAATAATTAGGGTGTATAGTATACACTCGCCCTAATACTGTGTCCCGCTTTATACCTGGACAATCATCTACATCTTGGCCCCGTTTTCTCCGTTGCCATTTTTTGTTAGATCATTTATAATAAGCCGGTACTTGGTGATAAAGCAAAGTCTGTGCAAATTTATCAACTGCACACAGAGCAAAGAAAGCTGTCAGAGTGGTCTGAGGTGGATTTTCTATAACTTGCTGTAGATTTCTTTCAGTAAAATACACTCTTTGCCCATTTTCTAAATGGACAGATAAATGAACAACTGGAGGATAGCGCTCGTGAATAGAAAATCCTAGTATTCTCCAGATACTTTCAGAAGTACTCAAATATCTGCCATTCAAATAGTTCTGAATCTCATCTTTTTTATTTTCAACGGCAAACGTAGCCGCATCGTTACCTTTATTAATATACTTACATATATATTTGCTTGCTTGCACAGAATGGCAATATTCAACGTTGACGTGTGCAACAAAGCATCTGGAGAGAATCGGACAATATATCCATTTATTATCAACAATAAAGTTACAATGCGATATAGTATAAATGTTTTCACCGTCAGCCGGACATCTTCTTCTGTACTCAGGGTATCCATCATCGCCAGTTTGTGTATACTGAAGAAAATCACGGGGATATCTTTTTAAACATGTACCGTTTGACATGCAAGGTGATGAGGAATTGACGGCTCCACATGGACCGTGGATCATATTCTTGCATACTATGTCGTAAAGTAATGGATCTTCATCCTTATTGGGGATTTCAGCTGAAATAATGCTATCTATTTCATCAGATCTTATTTTGTCGACTAACCAAATTAAAATGTGGGCATAAGGCAAACCTCTCTTCTGCCATTCAATTAAAAATGTAGCATCAAATTTTATCAAAAATGTTATGGTTATATTTAACTTAAAAACTATTGGACCGAATTTTTAACACAAATATATGAAATAGGGGCAGAATTTTCCGGAAAATTTTGCCAAAGCGCATAGAAGTTAATCAAAAAATATATGTATGTATTAAAAAATCTTTTGTAAGCTGGTAAAGTAAAATTATTAAAAGAATTAAAGAAATATGTTTTCAGAAAATAGATAACGAAAAATATGTATTAAAAAAAGTTTTTGTAAGATTATAAGGTAAAAATATTAAAAGAATTAAAAAAATATGTTTCCAGAAAATAGATAATGAAAAACTATACACCCTATACCACTCCCCAGAAAATTCTACCCCTATTTCATATACTTGTGGTAAAAATTCGGTCAAATAGCTTTTAAGTTCAAACATACGTTTGGGTAATGTACGTTTGAACGTTTTTAACTTAAAAACTATTGGACCGAATTTTTGCCACAAGTATATGAAATAGGGGTAGAATTTTCCGGAGAGTGCTATAGGGTATGTAGTTTTTTATTATCTATTTTCTGGAAAAAAATTTCTTTAATTATTTTAATATTTAAAAAATAAAGAATTAAAAAAATCGGTTTCCAAAAAATTGTTAACAAAAAACTACATACCCTATAGCACTCCCCGGAAAATTCTACCCCTATTTCATATACTCGTGGTAAAAATTCGGTGCAATAGTTTTTAAGTTAAAAACGTACAAACATACACCACCCATAAGGATTTTATATAATAGTATAGATATAGTAGCGTATGCCAATAATTAAACTTAGCAGGATAGGGCCTTGTTAGTTGTGCCAGGATAAGGCCTAGTTCGACGTGTTACAATAGAGCAAGTTAAGTATATCCAAATAGGGCCTCTTTTAGCGTGCCAAAATTGGACTTGCCAAGTTGGGCATGTCTGGATAGGGCCTAGTTAGGCGTGCTAGAATAGAGCCTAGTCAGATATACAAATCAGGCTCTGACTTACACAAGCGTTACATCTCTGTGCAGGTCCTAACCAGGCTTCCTTGATAGGGCCTAGACAGAAATGGGGAAAAACTGTCTACAGCCTTTACAGGCCCCCTTTTAAAGTTCTACCCGGGTATATTATGAAAAAAGGATATGAATCGCTTACGAAAGGATGTATTCTCTTGTATTTCGTTAAAAAATATCTTATTAATTAATAATTACTAAATAATTAATAAATTATTATAATATACTTGGCGTGAGACGCTACCGCGTCCCTTGATGTCAACAACTATATTACAAATTTTTTATTGTGATTTCAAAATTTACAAAAGTTATAGCAAACACGAACATTTCTAAAATAGGTTGCTGATTTCTTTTCGTCCGCCATATTAAAATCGCCATTTTGAATTTTTGAATTTTAAGTTTAGATTCGTAATCAGCGCCCTCAAAAACCTCAGGGTACAAATTTTTAGGATAAAAAATTTTCTTGCCATTTTGGGCACTTTTTGTCGAATTCTCTCTGCCAACGAAGGGGTTAAATGATACTCTATCAATTAAAAAAAAATTCAGCCCGTTATCTCAAAATTTGCAAAAGTTATAGCAAACACGAACATTTCTAAAAAAATTTAAAAAATGTTTTTAAAAGAACCTTTTTACCGATCATCGCCTAATTCAATACCAACCTTCCTTGAACGATATTCTATTGATAAAAAAAAAACAGCCCGATATCTCAATATTTGCGGAAGTTAAAGCAACCACAACATCAAATGTGCACATTATACATATTAACAAAAACCCAGGAATATACGATCTGTCTGTATACATAGACTCTGCATCAGCGCACCTACAAAATACAATAATAATGTTAAATGATCAGCATAGATATTACTCGTATCTACGCCGTATTTTCGTCTTGCGCTTTATTTAATAAGTAATAAATACAGGAAACAGTTGAAAAGATCGTTTTAATACAGAATGTAAACGTTAAACATAAAAATGGAAAATAAGAGAACGCATATACGCATACATACATGGATCGGTTGCGCATTGGATTTGACTTCGCTTAAAAGCTGTTGCCGATGATTTCGCTTAGGGGCTGTTGCCCTGAATCGTGAGAGCGGTAAGCGACGACGCCTGGGGGACTATCGCCCTGAGTCGCTACCTTATTGTTCGGATGCGACAGCGCCTTGAGGTGTAGACCTTGGGTCGCCTTGGCTTGACACACACTTTACTGAATGTTTACAATTGTGTCCTTTGTATAGAAGTTAAGTGTTTGTTTTGAAGGAAAGGCAAATCTCGAGCGATCTTTCGTGACCACGTAACCGATCAATACAAACGAGGAATAATCGAAAATCGGCCGTGACAACGAAGGATCGAAAATGCCGGAGCCACATCTAGCGAGCGTTGAAACTCGTCCATAAGATACCGAATTATTTATTTGTACATATAATTGATTGATATACCTATAAGTGAATGTGTGTGTGCCTGAGCCATCCGACAATCTCTCTTATTCGCTTTATAATTATGTCGTGCACGACGCATATGTTAACTACATAACAAATAACTTTTATTTATATGCGATTGTTTATTTACAAAATATTTATAACAATAAAATAAAGTGTTATATAAAAAGATAATTTTATTATAAAAACAAAACCGCGTGAATAAAGAGAATATAACAATGTTCATATGTGAATTAAAAATTGCCAAATTGTTTAACAAATAATTTGTTATTAATAAATACTTATATTAACAATAAAAATTTTCAATGTTATATTATACTTTAGTAAAAATCCTACAATATATTCCCTACACATTGCTATCAGATTCCCAACCATTTCCAAGATATAAAAATAATAAGAATCTTATTACATAAACAATTTAATTTCATTAATCTGCCATACTAATGGGAATGCTAACCATCTCTACTTACATATAATATTATTAACATAATATTAGATTCATTATTACTACTGCTAACAACACTTTTTATTAACATGTTATTAACAAATATATATATATATATATATATATATATATATCTGAAAATAATATTATCATCGAGCGTCAATCGCCGAAGCGTCACTCACGAACCTGAAAAAGATAGAATTGTATTATGCGCCACGTAGAAATGCGAATCCAAGTGAGATGCGAATATTAGTAACTGTTAGACAAAGAGAGCAATATCTTTGATGCTTTGGACATGCTATTAATTATTTTAATTGTATAATTGAATTATTCTACTTTATGTAAAGTATGTCTAAAGGAAGTTAAATAATATTTAACATATACTTTAAACTCAATTTATTAAAGATTTCTTATATTCCTTTGAAACAAAAATCATGTTGAGATTTTATAATGAAAGAAGGTATCACTCTCGTTACGAATCGCTAGAATAAAAATAGAAACGAGGTCACTAAGTGACTCATTTGAGTGGAATCCAGTCCTCGCGTAGAACCATATATGGACATGCCAAGGTGAAGCGAAATCCATGACCATATAAGGTAAAGAATTTCAAGACACCACCTTATGACTCATTGCTGGCAAGCGAGCCGCACAAGTAAAAGTAGACTCATATCCACTAGACACCGCCCTATGACTCATTGTAACGAGGTGCGGTCACCTCCCACTACCGTTTCCAGAAATGTATAAAAGCACCATTCGCCCATTCGACAGAGAGTGTGGAACGGGCCAAGAAACCTTACACATCGTGTACTACTCGTTCCATTCTCCACATAAACCACTTGTATCTTGGAACTCTACAATAAATATTATACTTTTTTATATAAAAAGAAAAGGAAAGAAAAGAAAGATAAAATTATTGAAACACCTACCTTCAACGGACCCGAGGAGCCATAGTCCACATCGCTGAACAACAGCTATTTATCTTAGGGTTTTACCCCCTTAACCAGCAGAAGAAGAACCCATTCGACGGAGACGTTCTGCCGGATCGAGCCACCTCGCATCACCCAGGACGTCACAAGTCGAAAATTTTGGTGGCAGCGGTGGGATAACCAAAAAGGTGATCGCCGTGGGACGGCTGAAAAGATTGGATATCTGGAAAGCATCCCTTGGGACTACACTTCAATCTCTGGAAGCTGAACGAGTCAGTAGCGGAAAGAAGCCGATTGCTGAATTCGTCACCATATCCTGTCTCTAAAGAGAAGAGGATTTCCGGAGAGCAGTTGCTGGGATAAGACTGTTAGCGTGTGGATCAAGCTTCAGGTCAATGAAGTCACATATAACTCTCATTCTACTTTTTATCACACAATACATGTAAGTGCGAAATTGTTATTCCAAATCTTTGCATTTTCTTTAACAAGCAAATAAATTTAACGAATAAAAAATGGCCTTGAACAATGAAATAAACGATTTAACTAGACAAATAAGCGATATGAATATCAACGTAATGGACGCGAATAGAAGAGCTAGTTACATAAGTTTGCGGGATGCATCCAAGACAATTCTCCCGTTTGATGAAAAAAATATGCCCGTTTTATTAAAGATTTCTTATATTCCTTTGAAACAAAAATCATGTTGAAATTTTATAATGAAAGAAGGTATCACTCTCGTTACGAATCGCTACTAGAATAGAAATAGAAACGAGATCACTAAGTGACTCATTTGAGTGGAATCCAGTCCTCGCGTAGAACCATATATGGACATGCCAAGGTGAAGCGAAATCCATGACCATATAAGGTAAAGAATTTCAAGACACCACCTTATGACTCATTGCTGACAAGCGAGCCGCACAAGTAGAAGTAGACTCATATCCACTAGACACCGCC
This sequence comes from Temnothorax ravouxi, assembly GCA_030770255.1. Classification (NCBI taxonomy): domain Eukaryota; kingdom Metazoa; phylum Arthropoda; class Insecta; order Hymenoptera; family Formicidae; genus Temnothorax; species Temnothorax ravouxi. The sequence continues at coordinate 41,557 of JASTWP010002173.1, read as the reverse complement.
CTATGACTCATTGTAACGAGGTGCGGTCACCTCCCACTACCGTTTCCAGAAATGTATAAAAGCACCATTCGCCCACTCGACAGAGAGTATGGAACGGGCCAAGAAACCTTACACATCGTGTACTACTCGTTCCATTCTCCACATAAACCACTTGTATCTTGGAACTCTACAATAAATATTATACTCTTTTATATAAAAAAAGAGGAAAGAAAAGAAAGATAAAATTATTGAAACACCTACCTTCAACGGACCCGAGGAGCCATAGTCCACATCGCTGAACAACAGCTATTTATTCTGGGGTTTTACCCCCTTAACCAGCAGAAGAAGAACCCATTCGACGGAGACGTTCTGCCGGATCGAGCCACCTCGCATCACCCAGGACGTCATACTAATACGAACATTTCGAACGCAAGCACAAACGATTCCTATTTCGAAAAAACGTTTTCGAAAAGTAAAAGATGTTTCGTGGACATTGCCGAAAATAATCAATGCCGGTCAAGAGTCAGACCAACAAGCTGGAAAAAGTACTGTTGAGCCGATACCTGTTTTGCAAAATAAAGATGGAGTTTCATGCTACGCAAATTCAGTAATACAATGTTTCTTGCAGTCAAGTATTATTAGAAAAACTAGCGTTTCGGCCCGCGCTTCGCGCGGAAATTATCACTTGGCGCGAGACACTACCGTGTCTCTTGATATCATACTATTATATAAAACGCTACTGTTTGTCTGTCTGTCCGTCCGTCCGTCTGTCCGCAAACTACTCATTCGTTAGCGGATCGAATCTTTACCAAAAGTATATGAAGTAGGGGTAGAATTTCCCGGGGAGTGCCATGACGTGTATAGTTTTTTGTTACCAATTTTCTGGAAACCGGTTTTTCTAATTTCTTCAAATTTTCGGGAAATAACCAAATCTCAAAGAATTATAGATCAAATAAGGGTAGAATTTTCCGGGGAGTGCTATAAAGTGTATATTTTTTTGTTACCGATTTTTTTGGAAGCCGATATTAGAAATTTTTCCATTTTTTCGGGAATTAATTGACCAAATCGCAAAAAATTGTATATGAAGTAAGGGTAGAATTTTCCGGGAATTGCCATGATGTGTACGGTTTTTGTTACCGATTTTTTTGGAAACCGGTTTTTTTAATTTTTCGGAAATTAATTTACCGAATCTTAAGGAATTGTATATGAAACAAGGGTAGAATTTCCCGGGGAGTATCATAATGTGCATAGTTTTTTGCTACCGATTTTTTGGAAACCGGTTTTTTTAATTTTTCCGATTTTTCCGGAAATAATTGACCAAATTTCAAAGAATTGTATATGAAACGGGTAGAATTTTCCGAGGAGTGTTATAAAGTGTATAATTTTTTGTTACCCATTTTCTGAAAACCGGTTTTTCTAATTCTTCCAATTTTTCTAATTTTTTGGGAAATAATTGACCGAATCTCATTTGTTAGCGGATCGAATTTTTACCAAAAATATATGAATACCTTAATATCCCCATTATATCTTACAAAAGAAGCGAGGATTAAATATGACAGTCATGTAAAATGTAAATGTAAATGTTTTTTAACAGAAGTTTTAAAGAATTATTGATTAATTAACCAAATTTTTTAAAAATGTTCATGTTTGATCTAACTTTTTTAGGAAATTTTGAAATTGCTCGCTTGCATCTTTGTACAGCCACCATTCAAGAAAAACAACTCGAAAAAGAGATTAAATTAATCCCCCTCTCTCCCCCTCTCTCTCCCTCTCTCCCCCTCTCTCCCCTTCTCTCCCCCTCTCTCCCCCTCTCTCCCCCTCTCTCCCTCTCCCTCTCCCTCTCCCTCTCCCCCTCTCTCCCCCTCTCTCCCTCTCTCTCTCCCTCTCCCTCTCCCTCTCCCTCTCCCTCCCTCCCTCTCTTTCCCCTCCTTCTCTCTCTCCCCCTCTCTCTCCCCCTCTCCCCCCTCTCTCCCCCTCTCTCCCCCTCTCTCCCCCTCTTGCCCCCTCTTTCCCCCTCTTTCCCCCTCTCCCCCCCCTCTCTCTCTCTCTCTCTCCCCCTCTCTCCCCCTCTCTCCCTCTCTCTTCCTCTCTCTCCCCCTCTCTCCCCTTCTCTCCCCCCTTCATGGCACTCCCCGGGAAATTCTACCCCTATTTCATATACTTTTGATAAAAATTCGGTCCACTAACGAAGAGATTCGGTCAATTATTTCCCGAAAAAATAAAAAAACCGATTTCTAGAAAATCAGTAACAAAAAACAATACACATTATGGCACTCCCCGGAAAATTCTACCCCTACTTCATATATTTTTAGTAAAAATTCGGTCCACTAACGAATGTGATTCGGTCAATTTCCCGAAAAATTGGAAAAATTACAAAAATCGGTTTCCAGAAAATCGGTAGCGAAAAACTATACACTTTATGGCACTCCCCGGGAAATTCTACCTCTGTTTCATATACAATTCTTTGAAATTTGGTCGATTATTTCCCGAATTCGGTAGATTATTTCCCGAAAAATTAAAAAAATTAAAAAAATCGGTTTTCAGAAATTTGGGGGGGGGTCCAGTGGGATCAACTCGGCGAATTTTTTTCCCTGTGTGAAAATGCATTACTTTCGCCCAACCTTCGGTGTAGGTCAAAGGAATAAAAATTAAGTTTGAATTATTAATTAATAATATATAAGTTTTGAATTATTTATTAAATGAAAAATTACAATTATACTGTCATTGAAGCTCTTCTCCTAACCACGTAAAATAATATATCTATATATATAAGTGCCGTCCGTCTGTCAGATCAAATATATATTAGAAAATGCCTAAAGAAGTAAAAAATATTGAAAATACATGCTCCTTAAAGCAACAAAATGTAAGTAAATTTTATTTACTGAGAGAGAGAGAGAGAGAGAGAGAGAGAGGTTTCCAAAAAATCGGTAGCAAAAAACTATGCACATTATGATACTCCCCGGGAAATTCTACCCCTGTTTTATATACAATTCCTTAAGATTCGGTAAATTAATTCCCAAAAAATTCTCGTAAAATTTGAAAAAATTTCAGAACCGGTTTCCAAAAAGATCGGTAACGAAAAATTAACCGCGACATTTTCATCCCCGGGAAATTCTACCCCTATTTCATATACTTTTGGTAAAAATTCGGTCCACTAACGAATGAGTAGTTCGCGTACAGACAGACAGACGTGACTTATATATATAGATGTTGCTTAAAGTTGATAAAGATGATTTAAGTATATTAGCGCATAAATATGACAAACGATTACCTAATTTGAATGCTGATGCGATACGGACAGATTTAGGAGAGCGCTTTACGAGTCGTGAAAACGAGACGCTCTTGAATTTCTTATTGCCATTTGCACAAAATATAATTACATAAGAAATTTGGTCGGACATCAAGTTACTCGTACTACTAAGTGCATTAGCAACTCATGTGGTTATACGACAAAAGATAATATTACTTATAACATAATTGTTCCAATTTCTATTAATAATTTGAAGAAGAAAAGTTATAATCTTAATAATTTATTGAAGGATACATTTTTAAATTGGGGTCCGTTATATAGAAAAACATGCCAATTTTGTACAGGAAATCAAGTATTTAGAAATAAATTAACGTTGACGAAAGAAATAGTTATCATTCATTTAATTTTGTTCTCGTCACAAGATAATAAATTAGTGAAAATACTACAGACATTTAATTTCACTGGCATATCAACAACTAAGATATCGATAGCTAAACAGCAGTATAAAGTAATAAATACTATATTTCATCAGGGTACATCTATTAAAGATGGTCATTATACAAGTATGTGTAAAGAGAGGACATTTTGGATTGAATTTGATGATGGAAAAATTATAGAAAATAAACGATGGCCTACAGGTGCTAAAGGTATTTATATATAATATTTTTGGAAAAAGTTGGTAAGAAATAATTTATATGAGCAACGTAATATAGATGCATATCTTACATAAAAGCAATGTCCGGCAATATATATATTAACAACTTCAGACACATTTCTTTATAAGGTGTAATTTTTTTCTGTTAAAATTAAGATGCGTAACACTACCAAAAGGCGTGATATCCGTACAAAATTACCTTTTTCAAAAAAGGGTAAAAAAATGCGCCAAGCACACGCATAGAGTATAAATGTATTATGTTGTTACCTCGAAAAAAAAACAAAGTGGTAGTATTATACCTCAAAATAACACCCTGTACATACTGTTTATAAAATGCGTAATACTACAAAAAGGCGTGATATCTGTACAAAATTACCTTTTTTAAAAAAAAGGTAAAAAAGGCGCCAAGTACACGCATAGTAGTGTATATGTTGTTACCTCGAAAAAAGAGAAAGTGGTAGTATTATACCTAAAAAAATCTAAGTACCAAGTGGTCGACGTAATCTTTGTATCTCGAAAAATCTCAAAAAAACCTAAGCAGTAGTATCTTTACCTTAAAAAAAAACAAAGTGGTAGTATTATACTTCGAACAAATCTAAGCAGTAGTATTTTTATTTCCAAAAAATTATAACTCAAGTGATGCACATCACAAAATTACGTTACCTTATCAAAAATGAGTCGCGCTTCAAGTGATCTATTATTTTACAATTACAAAAAAGAAATGATATCTCTTTTTTAATTACAGCGTCAATATTACTTATTCTATACTTATTCTATACTTAATTTTAATCGCTTTAAAAATATAAACTTATCCTAACTTATCCTATACTTAATCATAAGCCGCATTATTCACCGTCACACACACACACACACACACACACACATCACCCACATTCACTCGTTTGCACATACACACCAGGCTGACCTAATTTTGAGGTCTAGCAGCGCCAAATTTTTTGACAAGAAAAATTTATGTATTTGAATAAAATATTTTTATTTTTTGTACTGTTACCTCTGTAATTCTTTGCGATGCGATTAAATCTTTTAAAATACATATATAAACTTTGTATTTAAATACCTTGTATTTCTTTGTTGGGTTTAAATATTTTAATAAAATATTTGTATTTTGTACTGTTACCTCTGTGTAATTCTTCATGATTCAATCTTTTATTCTAATCGAAGAAAAGCAGTGGTAATATTATACCTCGAAAAAACCTAAGTAACAAGTGGTAGGCGTAATTTTTGTATCTTGAAAAATATATGTTCTCTGTAATTGACGCTGTAATTAAAAAAGAGATATTATTTCTTTTTTGTAATTGTAAAATAATAGATCACTTGAAGCGCGACTCATTTTTGATAAGGTAACGTAATTTTGTGATGTGCATCACTTGAGTTATAATTTTTTGGAAATAAAAATACTACTGCTTAGATTTGTTCGAAGTATAATACTACCACTTTGTTTTTTTTTTCGAGGTAAAGATACTACTGCTAAAGTTTTTTTGAGATTTTTCGAGATACAAAGATTACGTCTACCACTTGGTACTTAGATTCTTTTAGGTATAATACTACCACTGTTTTTTTTCGAGGTAACAACATATACACTATTATGCGTGTACTTGGCGCCTTTCTTTACCTTTTTTTTAAAAAAGGTAATTTTGTACAGATCGTATATACCTGACTTTCTGTTAATATGTAGATATATATTTCAGAGGATTGTTGCTCAAACGGAGGTATGTATTTTTACGATTAATTAGGTGTAGGAGTTTAATAAAAATTATGCTTTATACATTATTTTCAAAGGAAAAGATGATGTTATCAGTGTATAGAAAAAGAGATTTTTTTTATTATTGTCGTTTAGTGGATATTGCGATCTGAATTTCAATGTCCCTTAAATTTACCAAATAGAAATATGCAAAGCTATGATATTGGTCACTTTTGGGGACATATATTTTATACCGGGTGGTTTTTCCTTTGGATTTTTATATATTTTTTATCAATGGATTGACAATATTTTGACTTATATCAAAGTTATTATGCATTACCTGGAGTACAGGTTAAAAATATTTATTGACATGGTTAATAATTTATTTATAATTGTTTATAAAAGTAAATTGCAAAAATAAATGATTATGTGGTAAAGGTTTTTCTATCAAATGATTCTCATGATTATTCTTTATACGCGCCTTCATTGTTTTTATTACCGACTATTTGTTTTCTATTTTATTTTAATTTTATTATGATTCTATATGGCTATATATATCCTCTCTCGTCTTACTTTCTTTAAGGTTGGTATTAAACTATCCTTGTCTCTCGTACTGAAGTCATTCGCTAATAATGAATATTCAACATTTAATCTCATTTATTAATTTAATTAGTATAATTAGAAAATCGGGATTAACGCTATTGGTGTTTAGAAACATGGCGGATTCCATTTTTATCATAATAATTAGGTGTCAAAATTTTCGTTCAAAAATGAAATTTGTTGGTCTTAAAATGTTTAAAAGGGTAAAATATTAATGTAAAAGTGATATGGTCTTCCTAAGTTTAAATGGTAAGAAATTCAAAATAGCGGACATAAAACTTTAATAATTCATAACTCGTAAACGGTAAGGAATAAAGAGATAAGGTTTTTTTTGTCGTATTTAAGTAATTGAGAACTATATTTTAGGGTGTTTAAAATTTTTGTATTTTATGGATTTCCATAATTTTTAATTATATCTTAAAATTGAAAAGAGATATTAAGTAGGGGTTTTTGTAGGATTACTTGACAGGTTCTGCTAAGTGTCTGTAGTGATTCTATTAATTATTTTTAATAATAATTTCTCAATTTTTATTGTTAATTAGTTTGTTTTAAAAGATATAAAAATAATTTATTAACAAAAGTTGTTGGACCTTTAATAATAGTTCCGATGGTGATATTAGTTAGGTCTGTTAATAACGTAAATTAATTGTTTATAACAATCATGTTTGGAAAATGTTAATGAAATAATTATTATTTTAGTGTAATAATGTTCTTTAGACATAAGAAATTATATTCTTACAATTGGTTTGCCATTATTTAATTGATTTATATTTTATTTCGATTTTCTTGGTACATTCTTATAGAACATGGCGTTTCTTTCCGTTAGATCCCGGTCAAACCAAATTTATATTACATAATGAATCTTATAAAGTTTGTATAATCAATGAAGAGCAATAAACAGTTAACTTTATTGACTCTGGGGAATTTTAATAAGTAATTGCCCAAAGTTAATAGTGTGATTTATGAAAATAGGGCTTAAGCTTGAAAATGAGCCTTTAGGCGGTCATATTCTCTAGACTTGTCTTTGCTGTTTTAAGAAACAGTGTCAGCTGAGTGATTATTGTGACAGTTAAATTAAAGGGTGTATTATAATTTAATGTTGTTTTCAGGTGCTGTGCAACAAGGATGAAAAAAGAAATTTGTGCGGTTAAAAATCTACCAGTGATGTACCGTCAGACATGACAGGAATTATTTTTATGTCAGACATAATTTTAATTCATCCAATTTTTATTATGTCAAGACATAATTTTAATTTATTCAATTTTTATTATGTCTAGACATAATTTTTATTCAGCGAATTTTTATTATGTCATGACATAATTTTAGTTCTGCCGCTAGGAAATTGACGGGTTACAAATAGTGCGCTCCATAGTTTTCGGTGTCCAGGTGTAATAATACGTTGAATTCGATGTCTAGGTGTCCCACGTTGCCGATGACGAGATCCACATAGTGCGCTCCGTAGTTTCCGGTGTCTACGTGTATTAATACCTCAAATTCGATATCTACGTGTCCTACATTCGGATTTAAAGTTATTAATACACCTAGACACCAAAAACTACGAAACGCACTATGTGGACCTCGTAATCGGCAACCTGGAACACGTAGACATCGAATTCAACGCTACGGTTACACCTGGACACCGAAAACTATGAAGCGCACTATCTGGAACCCGTCATCGGCAACCTGGGACACCTAGACATCACATTCAACGTATTATTACACCTGGACACCGAAAACTACGAAACACACTATGTGGACCTCGTAATCGGCAACCTGGAACACGTAGACATCGAATTCAACGCTACAGTTACACCTGGACACCGAAAACTATGAAGCGCACTATCTGGATCCCGTCATCGGCAACCTGGGACACGTGGACATCGAATTCAAGGTATTAATACACGTAGACACCAAAAACTACGAAGCTCATTATCTAGACATCGTCATCGGCAACCTGGGACACCTAGACATCACATTCAACGTATTATTACACCTGGACACCGAAAACTACGAAGCGCACTATGTGGACCTCGTCATCGGCAACCTGGGACACCTAGACATCGAATTCAACGTACGATTACACCTGGACACCGAAAACTATGAAGCGCACTATCTGGATCCCGTCATCGGCAACCTGGGACACGTGGACATCGAATTCAAGGTATTAATACATCTAGACACCAAAAACTACGAAGCGCACTATGTGGACCTCGTCATCGGCAACCTGGGACACCTAGACATCGCATTCAACGTATTATTACACCTGGACACCGAAAACTATGAAGCGCACTATCTGGACCTCGTCATCGGCAACCTGGGGTACTAGACATCGAATTCAAGCTTGATTCATAAGAATCGACTTAAAAATTTCCTAGCGGCACTTTCTGCCTAGCGTAGAGAACTTTCTTTTCCGGCAGCGGTGGTAATACGATGTAAAGATACGAAATCTCTGTAGATATACATGAAGCAATTGACTCAATATATAATTACCTAATTTACCTAAATAGAAATCTTTTTCCTGACCGATAAGTCTATCGACCTATAATTTATGTACTAGATCGTTCAAAATACGCGCGCGATATCGAAACTGGCGAGCCCAAAAGCGCCGCTAGTGGCGAAAAAGCGAAAGGGACATTTCTGTTTATGACGTTATCATATAAAACGTCGGCGTTAGGAGGAGGAGGAAGAGGAGTATCTTAATAAAAAATTTTCACATTTGGACTTTGCGTCGCAATATCTCCGCTCGTAGGGCACGTAGCGGAAAATTATATAGGAGATACCCCCCTTATTTTGACCCCAACTATCGATCAAGCCTACTTAGAACTTGATCCGTTCACTCGTTATCGAGATCTCAACATCTCGAGTACTCGCAACCCGTCGCGTCGCGTAAAAGAGTCACGGTGCGGTCTCGCTCCGCGTGTACTTGGCGCGAGACACTAGTGTGTCTCTTGATACGGTGTCAAATCGTGCTTTGTTATAATTCTCGCCGGTGTGTTGACCTACGACATGTCTCTTCTTGTAAGATCTTTTATATCATTGCTGGTGCATGTGTCGTGTCGATAAGATCGTCAAGTCTTCTCGCAGAGAGTATTCATTATGTACGTGGCTCTGTATTCCACGTTCTTCAGACCGAATGATGAGTTTCCTAAGGGATCTTTTTAATATCTCAACATTAAGGGGGGAGACTCATGTCTTTGACCCTTTTTTTTGAAAATTTTTTGTAAATAACTGAGAGTATTTATTGAATCCTAATAAAATACATGATAATGTTGCCGATCAAATGTACAAAAAAATTTTTTTATTGCAGAAAGATACAAAATGCAGCTGCTCGAAGTTGTCGTCTAGATTTTGCGCGGGAGAATGCCCAGGTCCTTGTAATAAACTGAAATCAATGAACCAAAAATTTTTCGTTAAATAATGATCCTCCGATGCGCATAAACCTAAATTTAGCAAAAAAAAATTGAGAAGTAGAAGACGTTTTAACAAAATTTGAAATTGTGAAATTTTTTTAGAACGTCTTCTATTTTTCAATTTCTTTTTTTTTGCTAAATTTAGGTTTATGCGCATCGGAGGATCATAATTTAACGAAAAAATGTTGGTTCGTTGATTTTAGTTTATTACAAGGACCTGGGCATTCTCCCGCGCAAAATCTAGACAACAACTTCGAGCAGATGCAGCGCCGCCATTTTGTACTTTTTCTACTATAAAAAAAATTTTTTCTTGTGCATTTGATCGTCAACATTATCATGTATTTTATTAGAATTCAATAAATACTCTCAGTTTTTTATAAAAAATTATCAAAAAAAGGGTCAAAGACATGAGTCTCTCCCCTTAATTGAACAAATTTACAGGTATGGATCAATCGGTCTATGTTTCTGATACTTTGAATCAGTAAACTCACCATTTGTGTACGGAGAACGTGTAACTTAATTTCTGTAACTAGCGCTGAAGATGGCTCAAAACTGAGCCGTAACGTACGAATCGATGTAATGTATCAAAACGACGAATAAATCAGTTATTTCTGATATTACGCACTGTGATCTGCGTCTGACCCTCATAGCTTTGACTTCTCCTATTTTAATCTCGAGGGTCCTCATAATATTACTTTATTTATTATTTTGACTTTTCTTTGATAAAATTTTATTATGTTCTTTGAAGGAGTATAAATTCTTCTTTCAAGTACATGATAAAGATTCTTTCTAAAATTTGTACATTTTAAGACTAATATCAAGAAAATATTCTTTCAGACAACCGTTACTTACAAAAAGAAAAAAAGTAAATTGAGTAACCGCTTTTTTAAGCAATAAAATTGATATTTTCCTGTGTATGCATGTACACACGTATGTACATACGTACGCACAAAAAAATTTTCTATGTTGTTAGAAAATTTTATTTCTATTTAAAAAAGGCGAGAAACTATCGTCGCTCAGGACGGGGGCCCGGCGTTACGCGCCGCTCGTGCGTAATCATCGCCGCTTGTAGTAAACAACTGCTGTGACGTCCTGGGTGATGCGAGGTGGCTCGATCCGGCAGAACGTCTCCGTCGAATGGGTTCTTCTTCCGCTGTTAAGGGGGTAAAACTCCAGGATAAATAGCTGTTGTTCGGCGATGTGGACTATGGCTCCTCGGGTCCGTTGAAAGTAGGTGTTTCAATAATTTTATCTTTCTTTTCTTTTTTATATAAAAGAGTATAATATTTATTGTAGAATTCCAAGATACAAGTGGCTTATGTGGAGGATGGAACGAGTAATATACGATGTGTAAGGTTTCTTGGCCCGTTCCACACTCTCAGTCGAGTGGGCGAATGGTGCTTTTATACATTTCTGGAAACGGTAGTGGGAGGTGACCGCACCTCGTTACAATGAGTCATAGGGCGGTGTCTAGCGTATATGAGTCTACTTCTACTTGTGCGGCTCGCTTGCCAGCAATGAGTCATAAGGTGGTGTCTTGAAATTCTTTACCTTATATGATCATGGATTTCGCTTCACCTTGGCATGTCCATATATGGTTCTACGCGAAGACTGGATTCCACTCAAATGAGTCACTTAGTGACCTCGTTTCTATTTCTATTTTAGTAGCGATTCGTAACGAGAGTGATACCTTCTTTCATTATAAAATCTCAACATGATTTTTGTTTTAAAGGAATATAAGAAATCTTTAATAAATTGAGTTTAAAGTATACAAATATATGTTAAATATTATTTAACTTCCTTTAGACATACTTTACATAAAGTAGAATAATTCAATTATACAATTAAAATAATTAATAGCATGTCCAAAGCATCAAAGATATTGCTCTCTTTGTCTAACAGTTACTAATATTCGCTTCTCGCTTGGATTCGCGTTTCTACGTGGCGCATGATACAATTCTATCCTTTTCAGGTTCGTGAGTGACGCTTCGGCGATTGACGCTCGATGATAATATTATTTTCAGTAAGTATATATTTGTTAATTACAATGTTAATAAAAAGTGTTGTTAGCAGTAGTAATAATGAGTCTAATATTATGTTAATAATATTATATGTAAGTAGAGATGGTTAGCAATCCCATTAGTATGGCAGATCAATAAAATTAAATTGTTTATGTAATAAGATTTTTATTATTTTTATATCTTGGAAACGGTTAGGAATTCGATAGAAGTGTGTAGGGTATATTATAGGACTTTTCCTAAAGTATAATATAAGATTGGAAAATTTCATTGTTAATATAAGTATTTATTAATAACAAATTATTTGTTAAACAATTTGGCAATTTTTAATTCACATATTAATATTGTTATATTCTCTTTATTCACGCGGTTTTGTTTTTATAATAAAATAATTTTTTTTATATATCACTTTATTTTATCGTTATAAATATTTTGTAAATAAACAATCGCATAAATAAAAGTTATTATTGTTTTTTGTAAGTGCGCTGATGCAGAGTGTATGTATACAGACAGATCGTATATACCTGGGTTTCTGTTAATATGTATATATTTCAGGGGGTTGTTGCTCAAACGGAGGTATGTATTTTTACGATTAATTAGGTGTAGGAGTTTAATAAAAATTATGCTTTATACATTATTTTCAAGGGAAAAGATGATGTTATTAGTGTATAGAAAAAGGGATTTTTTTTTATTATTGTCGTTTAGTGGATATTGCGATCTGAAATTCTATGTCCCTTAAATTTACCAAATAGAAATATGCAAAGCTATGATATTGGTCACTTTTGGGGACATATATTTTATACCGGGTGGTTTTCGCTTTGGATTTTTATATAATTTTTATCAATGGAGTGACAATATTTTGACTTATATCAAAGTTATTATACACTAACTGGAGTACAGGTTAAAAATATTTATTGACATGGTTAATAATTTATTTCTAATTGTTTATAAAAATAGGTTGCAAAATAAATGATTATGTAGTAAATGTTTTTCTATCAAATGATTCTAATAATTATTCTTTATACGCGCCTTTATTGTTTTTATTACGGACTATTCGTTTTCTATTTTATTTTAATTTTATTAGGAATCTATATGGCTATCTTCGTCTTACTCTCTACGGGTTGGTATTAAACTATCCTCGTCTCTCGTACTGAAGTCATTCGCTAAATGAATAACTTTCAATCTCGTTTATTAAATTTATTAGTACAATTAGAAAATCGGAATTAACGCTATCAGTGTTTAGAAACATGGCGGATTCCATTTTTATCATAATAATTAGGTGTCAAAATTTTCGTTCAAAATGAAATTTGTTAATCTTAAAATGTTTAAAAGGGTCAAATATTAATGTAAAAGTAATTTGGTCTTTCTAAGTTTAAATGGTAGGAAATTCAAGATGGTGGACATAAAACTTTAATAATTCATAACTCGTAAACGGTAAGGAATAAAAAGATGGGATTTCTTTTGTTGTATTTAAGTAATTGAGGACTATATTTTAGGGTGTTTAAAATTTTTGTATTTTATGGATTTCCATAATTTTTAATTATATCTTAAAATTGAAAAGAGATATTAAGTAGGGGTTTTTGTAGGATTACTTGACAGGTTCTGCTAAGTGTCTGTAGTGATTTTATTAATTATTTTTAATAATAATTTTACAATAATTTTATTGTTAATTAGTTTGTTTTAAGAGATATAAGAAAAATTTATTAACAAAAGTTGTTGGACCTTTAATAATGGTTTCAATGGTGATATTAGTTAGGTCTGTTAATAATGTAAATTAATTGTTTATAACAATTGTGTTTGAAAAATGTTAATGAAATAGTTATTATTTCGGTGTGGTAATATTCTTTGGACATAAGAAGTTATATTCTTACAATTGGTTTGCCATTAATTAATTGATTTATATTTTATTTCGATTTTCTTGGTACATTCTTATAGAATGGCGTTTCTTTCCGTTAGATCCCAGTCAAACTGAATTTATATTGCATAATGAATCTTATAAGGTTTGTATAATCAATGAATAGCAATAAGCAGTTAATTTTATTGACTCTGGGGACTTTTAATAAGTAATTGTCCAAAGTTCATAGTCTGATTTATGAAAATGGGGCTTAAGCTTGAAAATGAGCCTTTATGAGCGGTCATATTCTTTAGGCTTGTCTTTGCTGTTTTAAGAACACACAAGGGCGTGTCAGCTGAGTGATTATTGTGACAGTTAAATTAAGGGGTGTATTATAATTTAATATTGTTTTTCAGGTGCTGTGCAACAAGGATAAAAAGAAAAAATTTATGCGGCTAAAGTGATGTACCGTCAGACGTGACACTGCCCTCGCGCCGACCGCGGGGCGGCCGCATCTCGCCGCGCGCTTGGATTAGACGGTGGGCGGGCCAATACGGCGATTTTTAATCATTAATTAACTCATCAACTATTGCGAAAATTGCAAAATGATACATGACTTTTTGACTCAGTTTGGCTTGCTCTATCTAAATATGAGAAAAGAACCAAGGATTCAGGGACACCCTGTATATATGTATGTGCAAGTGCGTATACGTGTACATGTATATGTATATAATAATATTATATATATACATATATAATGTTTTATTAAAAGTACTTATTCTTACCTGTCATCTAACTGTAGAATGTTTATAATTTCCAAGCGACACGTACAATCAAACTTATAAACAAGTAACAAGAAACGGGAAAAGGAAATAGGTTGAACGACTCTGTAGATAATCTGAAAGAAATATTAGATATTTTTAGAATAAGAATATATCGGAATAAAAGTGCATCACAGAATATTTTTAAAGAAGAAATATGTCAAAGAAAAAAAATGGAGAGATGTTTGAGAACAAGAATTAAAAGAGATCCTTGGAAAGAGTTATATATTAATAAGGAGGTTCCGTTGCTACAAAAAAATGCAGTCAGTTTCATGAAATTTTAATATGTTGTTCTGGAATGCAAAATATAATTATGTGAATTTTTTAGGAATTTTTCACTCATTTTGAAAAAAATCCACTTTAAAAATTGTACTTTTTAGCATAGGTTCTTATGGAAAATGCAAATAATAAGGAAAAAAATATACATATAAAACTTAATAATTTACAAATAAATGAGTAAAAGAAAGGGAAAGGTTACCGCACATTTCACAGAAAAATTAATTATTAAAACATAAATTGCTTGATTTTTCGTCTGCTAGACTGCCACGGTCATGAGCAGCACCACGCACAATACACGCGGCGACCAATCAGAGCAATCTCCTTCATTCCCACTACTTCAAAGGCTAGTACACTGTTGCTAGAATCCCCGCGTCCCACTACTTCCCCCGATGAAGCAACTGAACCTCCTTAAAGTACGAATAAAAAAAAATTTTTTGTATCCACTTTTAAAAAAGGCGTGTTAAGTCGATAGTCAAATTTATTGTTGCTTTTTTACCGCAATGCTGATTGGTTATATCGATTGATTGCCGCGCCGCAGCTTGCTTCATCCCGTGAGGGACTGTCATCGCGGAGTGTGTTTTGACAGTTTGAACGTTAGCGTATTGTCGTGTGAGTATAATAGTGTAACGTAAAAAAAACCAAATAGTAGTTAAAAGTTAAGTTTTATAATAAAAAGTATAAAATTTAAAAAACTAAATAACGCGCGCGCAGCGCGCGTCTGTGAACGGTTGTCATCGAAAAATTTTAGATAAGTTTTTTAGATAAATTTTATATAATGTTTATAATTTTTCTATATAATGTTATTATAATTTTTAGTATTTTATTATTTTACATAAAATATTTTGTGTTATCTTCTTATTTCAGTTATATTAACGGTTTTCATAAATGTTGCTATAACAATATGTTTTGTGTACAAATGTTTTGTGCACACAACAGTAGTAAAATTACTACTACGTAAGGTTATATAAAGATACGTTCGTATAAAGAGAGAGAAATATATGCATGGCCGGCAATCTTGAAACCCGATGACGTTTGAGAATATTGAAAAGAGACAGCATATATACGCTCGTGTGCGTTCAGTGCAGACAGTGTGTGCAAATTGAGAAGTGTCAAAAAAGAGAAAGAAAGAGATGGAGACAAAAAGAAAAAGTGAGAGGTAAGCCTTAAACTAATAATTAAACTTATATTGTGCGTAACTTATTTATGAGATGAAGATGATAACGTGTTCATTCATAATTTTTTTTATTTTTTATGATTAGATATCGCAAAGTTGAAAATGATGAACAAGAGGAAAAGAAGAAAATAGAAAGAAAGAGAAAGAAGAAAAAGAGGCAGGTAAACCTTAAAATAATAAATAATTGAACTTATATTATACGTAACACGTCTACGATGAAGATAATGATAGAGTGTTTGTTCGTAATTTTTTCATTCTTTGTAATTAGATATTACAAAGTTAAAGATGATGAACAAAAGAAAAAAAAAGAAAACAGAAAAAAAGAGAAAAGTGAAGGAAAAAAAAAGAAGTAAATTTTAAAAAAATAATTAAACTTATATTGTGCTTAAATCGTCGACGATAAAGATGGTGATAGTGATTGTGTTAGTAATTTTTTTGTTCTCCGTAATTAGATATGACAAAGTTGAGGTTGGCAAATAAGAGAAAAAAAAGAAAAGTCGATAGGGACAGAGAGAAAGGAAAAGAAAAAGAAGAAGAAGAAAGAGATATTTTATTTGATATATATTTAATATGCTCAAGCATAGGCTGAAGGGCAAAGATACAAAATGGCAAAATAACGACATAAAAATATCCCATTTATTTTTTCCCATTTATTCGGACCGTTTTATTTTGACAAGTTAAAAAAAGCTTCCTTTATGAGGAAGCAATAATTAGAGAAAAAAAAATTGTTTAAAATTTTATATATAAACATTTATTTTTATAAATATTTTTTTGGAAAATTAATAATTATATCGACAAATCTAATTGAAATCGAATTAAATGCGCGTCAGAATCATGTGTATCTCTTGAAACATTGATCATTTTCAGCACCTTTTAAATTTGAATTTTTCGTTTTTGGTACAGTATCATCGTAGCTACGTGGCTGCATTACTCCGCCCGTTGCGCATCGAATCGGTGAGTGACAAATTTTTTATAATGGAGTGACGAATTTGTGAGACCAATATTAAATGTATATTGATGTATTATGTCAATCTAATAGTACTTTAGATAAATGCGACTTCTCATAGATCCGTTGCCCTAAAATGGATAGACTAAATCAGATTAGGCTAAATAATTAATCCTGAAGCATCATCCTTTATTGATTTATTGTGTTTATGGGAAAATACACCTTCCATAGCCATAAGTACATACGTTATATCGGTGCATTATTTGTTGGTGCATCTAATGTTCTTTGCACTACAGAACACGCGAAGTATACCAGTCGCCTTTATTATTATTTATATTTTGCAAATATATATTTTATTCTTAAATATATAGTGATATTAGTTATAATCTTTTTTGTACAATAACAAAATCAATTATTTAAATTTGCTACATTAATTACATTTTTCAAATTTATTTTTAAAATTATTAAGAAATGTATAGAAACCGGAACGGAAGACCCCCACCGCGCCGCGTTTATATATAAAGTCGGGCGTTTAAGAAATCGCGTCAGTCGCGCGTTGTCTTCCGCCGGAACGGGATACCCCCACCGCGCCGCGCTTATATAAAGTCGGGCGTTTGAGAAATCGCGTCAGTCGCGCGTTGTTTTCCGCCGGAACGAGATACCCCCACCGCGCCGGCGCCGCGCTTATATAAAGTCGGGCGTTTGAGAAATCGCGTCAATCGCGCGTTGTTTTCCGCCGGAACGGGATACCCCCACCGCGCCGCCCTTATATAAAGTCGGGCGTTTAAGAAATCGCGTCGCGTTTTGTCTCTGCGGAACGAGAGACACCGCACCGCGCTTAGAAAGTTAAGCGTGTAGGTAGGGACATAGTTAAAACGTAGGTAGGGAATAATTTTTAATTCCTTTCAACAATTACATTTTCATTAAGCGAGAAAGGTCAAGAAACATTTGGACTATATTACAACGTCATAAAATTAATGCAATATAGCCGAAATGGCTTCTTGATTTTTCTAGCTTAATGGATGAAATCACACTGCATTGCCACGAGTCTCAATGTGGCTCGAGACTTCTATCTGACCCGGCGGTAAAGGTGGATCTTGCGGCCGAAACAGCAGGGAAAAAAGTGGTGAGTGTAATTGATTTTTACGTACTATGTTACTTATCCAAAGATGTTCTATCTCTTGTGTCTTTACTTAATCGAATTAAAATTGACTGTCTAGACTGTAATGCTACATATTATATAGTACAAACAAAAAGACACCTTGAAACTAAAATCAAAAAACATAAAACTGATATTAGGAAGCACGTTAGTAATCATTCGGTAATAAGCAAACATCGGCTTGAATTTAATCACGAGTTTGATTGGGCGGGAACGAAAATATTACAATTAAAGTAATTTAAGTCGACCGTGACTGGCAATACATAACGTCATTTCGATGTGAACATTGAAAAACTGTGAACCAACTTGCTTTGTCGGATTCACACAGCACTTCTTCGGATTAATCATCGAAACATTATTAATTTTGACCATGGGTTTTAGTCCGATAATGTAATTTCTAAATTAAATAGTTTTAAATTTTTATTGCGAAAAAATATTACCCCAGCCAGAGTTTGAACCTGGAACCTTCCGTATATCGTGCGGGTGTCGTGCCAATTCGATCACTGGGACTGTGGTAATATTAATCGCAATAACAACTATAAGATAGAGCACCGATTCTTCAGTCAACAATTATAATAAACAGAATAAAACTTTTCTTCGCCAGTATATCACGCTTATAAAGTTAAGCGTGTAAAAAATCTTGTCTGCAAAAGACATCACGCTTGAAAAAAATTAAGCGTGTAAAAAATCTCCCTCTCGTGGTGTGCCACCTTGCCGTGGTGAGAGGGCTCCCTGTATCAATGATCCACTGGAGCAGTACCTTCGGCTTTACCAAAGGGAGGGCCCGGTGGAGAGGTACAGGGTCTAAGAGCACACCGTACCCTCCTCCCAGTTCGCTGGGAGTGAAGGGTACAATGGATCCGGGGGTATATAAGTCGGGGCCGCTTGGGAAATCGCGTCAGTCGCGTTTGTCGACAGTAGGCCCACCCGTCTCCCGGTATATAAGTCAGTGCGTGGATAGGCAATCGCGAAGGGTCGCGTTGGCCTCTCGCCCGGGTTGTACACGTGGCCGGGGAATGCCACGGGTCCAAAGCCATTTGCGGTAACTCGGAGGTAGGGGGTGACGGGTGGGGCTAGCGTACTCCACCCGTCTTAGATTAGGCCCCATAAGGGTAAGGCGAGGGAAGGCTCTCGGACGGATCACGATGTTTCCCGGGGCCTCCCCATATAATCGCCGCGAGGGACGCTCGGAGAGGTTTTTAGTGGGTGGAAACCCCACGTAACCGCCCTCCCGACCCCGGGGGAGGGAATATCCGTTACGGATTTTCCTCTTCGTTAAAAAAAAAAGTCGCGTTGGCCTTGTCGGCGGGATAACCGACCGATAGGCCACCACGGTTATATAAAGTTAGGCGCGTGTAAGAAATCGCGTTGCGTAGGGCGTTGGTTTTGTCGGCGAAATAACCGACCGACAGACCACCACGGTTATATAAAGTTAGGCGCGTGTAAGAAATCGCGTTGCGTAGGGCGTTGGTTTTGTCGGCGAAACCGACACACCACCACGCTTATAAAGTTAAGCTAGGTAGGGACATAGTTAAAACGTAGGTTGGGAATAATTTTTAATTTCTTTCAGCAATTACATTTCCATTAAGCGAGAAAGGTCAAGAAACATTTCGACTATATTGCGACAACGTTGTAAAATTAATGCAATATAGTCGAAATGGTTTTTTGATTTTTCTTGCTTAATGGATGAAGTCACACTGCATTGCCACGAGTCTCAATGTGGCTCGAGACTTTTAGCCGACCCGGAGGTGGAGGTAGATTTTGCGGCCGGAACAGCAGGAAAGAAAATGGTGAGTGTAATTGATTTTTACATACTATGTCATTTATGTTCACAAATTTTCTATTTCTTTTATCTTTATTTAATCGAATCGTTCATTTAAATGTTTCAGAAAATAACGACACAGAAGGTGACATCGGAGCAGCGAGGGAATCCTGCGAAGCTGAGACATTCCGAGCAGCCTGAGAGGAGGAGGAGGCCTAGGAGAAAAGCATCGGGCAACGGCGTACCAACACTTCTGGTAAGTGTTACTTTTTAGTTTTTAATCCCTTTTTTCATTTATCCTTCAGTTGCTTTATTAAACATGATTCGGAAGTTAAATTAGTATTACAATAAATAATTTAGAAAGTATTATTAAAGATGATTCTAACGTAAAAAACTTTTTCGAGATAGTAATTAAAAAAAAAATTAAATTTTGAATAACTTATAAGATATTCGATGCGCGTAACAATTATTTAATCGATTCGATTATTTATATGTTACAGAAAATATCCACGCGGGAAGGAGCATCTTCGCATCGAGGGAACACTGGACATCCCGAGCAGCCTGAGAGGAGGAGGAAGTCTGGGAGAGATATCAGGCTCCGGCAGAGCAACCTTGGGGTGAGTATCATTTCTTATCTACATGCATGAAATTAAAAGTTTTTTCCCATTTATTCGGACCGTTTTATTTTGACAAGTTCAAAAAAGCTTCCTTTATGGAGAAGCAATAATTAGAGAAAAAAAATTGTTTAAAATTTTATATATAAACATTTATCTTTATAAATATTTTTTTCGGAAAATAAATAATTATATCGACAAATTTAATTGAAATCGAATTAGGTGCGCGTAAGAATCATGTGTATCTCTTGAAACATTGATCATTTTTAGCACCTTTTAAATTTGAATCTTTCGTTTTTGTTACAGTTTCATCGTAGCTACGTGGCTGCATTACTCCGCCCGTTGCGCATCGAATCGGTGAGTGACAAATTTTTTATAATGGGGTGACGAATTTGTGAGACCAATATTAAATGTATATTGATGTATTATGTCAATCTAATAGTACTCTAGATAAATGCAACTTCTCATAGATCCGTTGCCCTAAAATGGATAGACTAAATCAGATTAGGCTAAATAATTAATCCTGGAGCATCATCCTTTATTGATTTATTGTGCTTATGGGAAAATACACCTTCCATAACCATAAGCACATACGTTATGTCGGTGCATTATTTGCTGGTGCATCTAATGTTCTTTGCACTACAGAACACGCGAAGTATACCAGTCGCCTGAAATTTATAGGCAAATTATTTATATTTTGCAAATATATTTTATTCTTAAATATATAGAGATATTAGTTATAATCTTTCTTGTACAATAATAAAATCAATTATTTAAATTTGCTACATTAATTACATTTTTCAATTTATTTTTAAAATTATTAAGAAATGTATAGAAAAAGACAAAAAAATGAAATTAAATTTTACAAAATATAGTATAACATTTTTAAGTTTTAACATCATTAAGTTTTTATGATTTTTATTTTTCGTGCAAAATAAATATTTATAGAACATTTATCTATATTTTTTATAAGCAAGTAAAATAAATAAAGAATATATACTTTACAGATAGACAATAGATAGTTTGATTATAATTAAAGAGTTAAAAAATATAGGTACCTGTAGATAGGGAATAGATAGGTTTAATAAAATTAAATTAATTAAACGATTATACATGAGACAAAGCACCCCGCACAAAAACCTATGAAAATGGGTTCTCGGCGAATTTGTCTGAAACTTTGGGAAAACGTTGTTCGTGTCATCCCGATCAAAAATTCTCACGACAACAACTCTCTTTAAAGCAGTATTTTTTCTCCAGGAGACCTCAAAGATAGATATTTTATCAAGCGATCACAAGTGATTTTACCCATTCAGCTTTCAGAATAATGATTGTGTGTGTGTGTGTGTGTGTGTGTGTGTGTATTGCATAACCCATAAAACCTAATAACCTAATGTATTGATGAATAACAGTAATAACAATATGAACCGTCGGCATTAGCGTTATCCAATGTGCACTGCAAGAAGGTTGCGCGATCGGATTTTGCACATTGTTATGGCCCTGAAAAGGACTTTTTTGTCCTCAATTCATGAAAAAAAATATATATATTATGTCTATTACTTGAAGAAAAATACGATTGGTGTTTAATAATAAAATTTTATTCAGGAGGCTATCTGTTCGCGGCATCATAAATGACATTAATAAGCTTAGTTAAGGGATATTTGATATTTTGTTGATGTTGAGCGTACCCAACGTACCACGGTACACTAGCTATGTGCGAATTGGAAAAATAAGGACCTCGAATATCGAGAATGATTCTCGGAATAATGATGCGGCGATTTTGGAGAATGAATTCGAGAGTTGGATAATGAATCCATATAATATCCAGTCGAGCCAAGAGCTCTGTAGCATCACGATAGCGGAACCGTTCTCTCATTCTTTCTGCATTTCTCTCGAATTTATTTTCCAAAATCGCCGCATCATTACTCCGAGAATCATTCTCGATATTCAAGGTCCTTATTTTTCCAATTTGCACATAGCTAGTGTACCGTGGTACGTTGGGTACGCTCAACATCAACAAATATCAAATACCCCTCAACTAGGCTTATCAATGTCATTCATGCCGCAAACAGATTGCCTCCTGAATAAAATCGTGTTATTAAATACGACTTGTATTTTTTTTCAAGTAATAAACATAATTTTCATGAATCGAGGACAAAATCGGTCCTTTTCAGGGCCATAATGACGTGAAAAATCCGATCGCGCAACCTTCTTGCGGTGCACATTGGATAACGCTAATGCCGATGACGGTTCATACTGTTATTACTGTTATTCATATCTATACATCAGGTTATTAGCAAGTTTTATGGGTTATGCAATACGCGCGCGCGCGCGCGCGCGCACGCACGCACACACACACACACACACACACACAATCATTATTCTGAAAGCATTTAATTATATTTTGTTGCATAATTTCCAGTAAAATTTAGTAGATTATAACGTTTCAAAGTTTTTTTAAATGTGTTGTAACGCTGTATTGTTAATGTATTGTTCTTTTACATTTATATTTATTAAAAATAGAAATAAAAGAAATTTTAAAATTATAAGTTCTGTCACGACTTTTTCACTCCCGGACCGCTCCGGGGCGTGTGCCGGATCAAAAGGATTGAGGAGAGCAGGATGGTAGGCCTCTCCAAAGATTCCCTCGCACCTCCGACACTTCGCGAAACGATTTTACCGTTGGGCGCCAGACGCGTAAATGCGCGTCCGCGAAATCGCGAAAGAAAACCGAAACGAGACGCAAAACGACACGTGCGGATGTGCGAGGAATTGGCTAGCTCGACCTAATACTCAGGCGGGGTTGATGAAGGGCAGCGCGATATTCGGCTGGGTGACGAAAAAAAATTAATACCACAAACTCAATCGATTAACATTGTAAAAATAACATTTATTCTGTAGCAATTCCAAAAAATTAACAATGAATGCCAATGAATTAACAATGAATGTATGAATTCGATGTCTAGGTGTTCCAGGTTGCCGATGACGAAGTCTACATAGTGCGCTTCGTAGTTTTCGGTGTCTACGTGTATTAATACCTTGAATTCGATGTCCACGTGTCCCAGGTTGCCGATGACGGGATCCAGATAGTGCGCTTCATAGTTTTCGGTGTCCAGGTGTAATCGTACGTTGAATGCGATGTCTAGGTGTCCCAGGTTGCCGATGACGATGTCTAGATAGTGAGCTCCGTAGTTTTCGGTGTCCAGGTGTAATAATACGTTGAATGCGATGTCTAGGTGTCCCAGGTTGCCGATGACGGGATCCAGATAGTGCGCTTCATAGTTTTCGGTGTCCAGGTGTAATCGTACGTTGAATTCGATGTCTAGGTGTCCCAAGTTGCCGATGACGAGGTCCACATAGTGCGCTCCGTAGTTTTCGGTGTCTATGTGTATTAATACCTTGAATTCGATGTCCACGTGTCCCAGGTTGCCAATGACGTGATCCAGATAGTGCGCTTCATAGTTTTCGATGTCCAGGTGTAATCGTACGTTGAATGCAATGTCTAGGTGTCCCAGGTTGCCGATGTCGATGTCCAGATAGTGCACTTCATAATTTTCGGTGTCCAGGTGTAATCGTACGTTGAATTCGATGTCTAGGTGTCCCAAGTTGCCGATGACGAGGTCCACATAGTGCGCTCCGTAGTTTTCGGTGTCTATGTGTATTAATACCTTGAATTCGATGTCCACGTGTTCCAGGTTGCTGATGACGGGATCCAGATAGTGCGCTTCATAGTTTTTGATGTCCAGGTGTAATCGTACGTTGAATGCAATGTTTAGGTGTCCCAGATTGCCGATGACGATGTCTAGATAGTGAGCTCCGTAGTTTTCGGTGTCCAGGTGTAATAATACGTTGAATGCGATGTCTAGGTGTCCCAGTGTGACGTCCTGGGTGATGCGAGGTGGCTCGATCCGGCAGAACGTCTCCGTCGAATGGGTTCTTCTTCCGCTGTTAAGGGGGTAAAACCCCAGGATAAATAGCTGTTGTTCGGCGATGTGGACTATGGCTCCTCGGGTCCGTTGAAGGTAGGTGTTTCAATAATTTTATCTTTTTTTCTTTTTTTATATAAAAGAGTATAATATTTATTGTAGAATTCCAAGATACAAGTGGTTTATGTGGAGGATGGAACGAGTAGTGTAAGGTTTCTTGGCCCGTTCCACACTCTCAGTCGAGTGGGCGAATGATGCTTTTATACATTTCTGGAAACGGTAGTGGGAGGTGATCGCACCTCGTTATAATGAGTCATAGGGCGGTGTCTAACGGATATGAGTCTACTTCTATCTGTGCGGCTCGCTTGCCAGCAATGAGTCATAAGGTGGTGTCTTGAAATTCTTTACCTTATATGGTCATGGGCTTCGCTTCACCTCGGCATGTCCATATATGGTTCTACGCGAGGACTGGATTCCACTCAAATGAGTCACTTAGTGACCTCGTTTCTATTTCTATTCTAGTAGCGATTCGTAACGAGAGTAATATCTTCTTTCATTATAAAATTTCAACATGATTTTTGTTTCAAAGGAATATAAGAAATCTTTAATAAATTGAGTTTAAAGTATACAAATATATGTTAAATATTATTTAACTTCCTTTAGACATACTTTACATAAAGTAGGATAATTCAATTATACAATTAAAATAATTAATAGCATGTCCAAAGCATCAAAGATATTGCTCTCTTTGTCTAACAGTTACTAATATTCGCATCTCGCTTGGATTCACATTTCTACGTAGCGCATGGTACAATTCTATCTTTTTTTAGGTTCGTGAGTGACGCTTCAGTGATTGACGCTCGATGATAATATTATTTTCAGTAAGTATATATTTGTTAATAACAATGTTAATAAAAAGTGTTGTTAGCAGTAGTAATAATGAACCTAATATTATGTTAATAATATTATATGTAAGTAGAGATGGTTAGCATTCCCATTAGTATGGCAGATCAATGAAATTATATTGTTTATGTAATAAGATTCTTATTATTTTTATATCTTGGAAACAATCGGGAATTTGATAAGGGTGTATAGAAAATATATTGCAGGACTTTCACTAAAGTATAATATAGGATTGGAAAATTTTATTGTTAATGTAAGTATTTATTAGTAACAAATTATTTGTTAAACAATTTAGCAATTTTCATTTCACATATTGATATGGTTATGTTCTTTTTATTCACGCGGTTTTGTTTTTATAATAAAATTATTTTTCATATAAAGGTTCGTTTTATTGTTATAAATATTTGGTAAGTAAACAATTGCAAGAATAAATGTTACTATTATTTTTTATAGGGGGGCTGGTGTAAAGTCGTTGTGCGTGGTTGAAATAGTGGTAGTGATTTTATTAATTATTTTTAATAATAATTTTACAATAATTTTTATTGTTAATTAGTTTGTTTTAAAAGATATAAGAAAATTTTATTAACAAAAGTTGTTGGACCTTTAATAATGATTCCAATGGTGATATTAGTTAGGTCTGTTAATAACGTAAATTAATTGTTTATAACAATCATGTTTGGAAAATGTTAATGAAATAATTATTATTTTAGTGTGGTAATGTTCTTCAGGCACAAAAGGTTATATTTTTATGATCGGTTTGCTTTTAATTAATTGATTTATATTTTATTTCGATTTTCTTGATACATTCTTATAGAACATGGCATTTCTTTCCGTTAGATCCCGGTCAAACTGAGCTTATATTGCATAATGAATCTTATAAGGTTTGTATAGTCAATGTATACCAATGAGCAGTTAATTTTATTGACTCTGGGGAATTTTAATAAGTAATTGTCCAAAGTTCATAGTGTGATTTATGAAAATAGGGCTTAAACTTGAAAATGAGTCTTTAGGCAGTCATATCCCTGGCGAGAATAAAGCGTTTGAAAAGCAGAAATTGCAACGCTTGAGCGTTTAAAAACGTCTTTTTTTTCGCCAGGGATTCTTTAAGCTTGTTTTTGCTGTTTTAAGAACACATAAGGGCGTGTCAGCTGAGTGATCATTGTGACAGTTAAATTAAAGAGTGTATTATAATTTAATATTATTTTTCAGGTGATGTACCGTCAGACGTGACACCAGGTTGCCGATGACGATGTCTAGATAATGAGCTCAATAGTTTTCGGTGTCTACGTGTATTAATACCTTGAATTCGAGTTCTAGGTGTCCCAGGTTGCCGATGACGATGTCTAGATAGTGAGCTCCGTAGTTTTCGGTGTCTACGTGTATTTAATTCCTTAAATTCGATGTCCACGTGTCCCAGGTTGCCGATGACGGGATGCACATAGTGCGCTCCGTAGTTTTTGGTGACTAGGTGTATTAATAACTTTAAATCCGAATGTAGGACACGTAGATATCAAATTTGAGGTATTAATACACGTAGACACCGAAAACTACGGAGCGCACTATGTGGATCTCGTCATCGGCAACGTGGGACACCTAGACATCGAATTCAACGTATTATTACACCTGGACACCGAAAACTATGGAGCGCACTATTTGTAACCCGTTATCGGCAACCTGGGATACCTAGACATCGAATTCAAGCTTGATTCATAAGAATCGACTTAAAAATTCCCTAGCAACAGAACTAAAATTATGTCATGACATAATAAAAATTCGTTGAATTAAAATTATGTCTAGACATAATAAAAACTGGACAAATTAAAATTATGTCTAGAATAAAATTTGGATGAATTAAAATTATGTTGACATAAAAATAATTCCGCATTTTTATTATGTGTATACACATAATTTTAATTCATACAATTTTTATTACGTGTACACATAATTTGTTTTTGAATGAACGTAAAACGTATTTGTTACAATATCTATTCATTATTGAAAATCGATATGCGCGATAAAAGCTCTTGTATATTATTAATTATGTTATTATTTAGATATTATATATATTTTTATTTATATATTTTCAGTATTATTAAAAAAATTATTAGCATTTAGGATACGAATCTTTTTCCGTTAGTTTGTAAGTTTCATGATTAAAAAGATTATGTCGTATTATTAATACCTCGAAATAACACTCTGTACATATAGTTTATACAATGCGTAATACTACAAAAAAGCGTGATATCTGTACAAAATTACCTTTTTTAAAAAAAAGGTAAAGAAAGGCGCCAAGTACACGCATAGTAGTGTGTATGTTGTTACCTCAAAAAAAAAACAGTGGTAGTATTATACCTCACAAAAATCTAAGTAACAAGTGATAGACGTAATCTTTATATTTCGAAAAATCTCGAAAAAACCTAAGCAGTAGTATCTTTATCTCGAAAAAACCGAAGTAACAAGTGGTAGACGTAATCTTTGTATCTCCAAAAATCTCGAAAAAACCTAAGCAGTAGTATTTTTATTTCTAAAAAATTATTACTCAAGTGATTATTTTACAATTACAAAAAAGAAATGATATCTTTTTTTAAATTACAGCGCCAATTACAGAGAACATTTTTCGAGATCGAGGTATAATATTACCACACTGCTTTTCTTCAATTAGAATAAAAGATTGAATCATCAAGAATTACACAGAGGTAACAGTACAAAATACAAATATTTTTTTAAAATATTTAAACCCAACAAGGGAATACAAGGTATTTAAATACAAAGTTTATATATATATTTTAAAAGATTTAATCGCATCGCAAAGAATTACAGAGGTAACAGTACAAAAAATAAAAATATTTTATTCAAATACATAAATTTTTCTTGTCAAAAAACTTGGCGCTGCTAGAGAGAGGAAGAGAGAGAGAGAGACACCTTTTATTCTATACTTAATCATAAGCCGCATTATTCGAGAGAAAGAGAGACCTTTTACAAATGTAAATATTACTTATTCTATACTTATTCTTTACTTAATTTTAATCGCTTTAAAAATATAAACTTATCCTAACTTATCCTATACTTAATCATAAGCCGCATTATTCACCGTCACACACACACACACACACACACACACACACATCACCCACATTCACTCGCTTGCACATACACACCAGGCTGACCTAATTTTGAGGTCTAGCAGCGCCAAATTTTTTGACAAGAAAAATTTATGTATTTGAATAAAATATTTTTATTTTTTGTACTGTTACCTCTGTAATTCTTTGCGATGCGATTAAATCTTTTAAAATACATATATAAACTTTGTATTTAAATACCTTGTATTCCCTTGTTGGGTTTAAATATTTAAAAAAAATATTTGTATTTTGTACTGTTACCTCTGTGTAATTCTTGATGATTCAATCTTTTATTCTAATTGAAGAAAAGCAGTGTGGTAATATTATACCTCGATCTCGAAAAATGTTCTCTGTAATTGGCGCTGTAATTTAAAAAGAGATATCATTTCTTTTTTGTAATTGTAAAATAATCACTTGAGTAATAATTTTTTAGAAATAAAAATACTACTGCTTAGGTTTTTTCGAGATTTTTGGAGATACAAAGATTACGTCTACCACTTGTTACTTCGGTTTTTTCGAGATAAAGATACTACTGCTTAGGTTTTTTCGAGATTTTTCGAAATACAAAGATTACGTCTATCACTTGTTACTTAGATTTTTGTGAGGTATAATACTACCACTGTTTTTTTTTCGATTACAATTACAAAAAAAATGATATCTCTTTAAATTACAGCGCCAATTACAGAGAGAACATATATATTGCCTCAAAAAATAATTGTTGCACTACTTTGAAAAATCTTTACATTGTGTCAATTAAAAAAGAATGTATGATAACAATTTTATAAGATTAAAAAATTCTATTTAAATTTCACAAGGGAATACAAGATATTTAAATACAAAGTTTACATGTGTATTTTTTAGTGGTCACAAAGAATTACAGAGGTAACAGTACAAAATAAAAATATTTTATTAAAATACATAAATTTTTCTTGTAAAAATACTTGGCTCTGCTAGACCTCGAAATTTTAAATAAATAAGGACAACAATAAATAAAAATAATTCAGAGAAGAATGCGACGAGAGTAACAAAATGATTATCAGCGTGGTGTGTATGTGCGAGCGAGTGATATGGGTGTGCGTGACGACGGCGAATAATGCGGCTTATAATTAAGTATAGGATAAGTTTATTTATTTATTTAAAATTTCGAGGTCTAGCAGCGCCAAGTATTTTTACAAGAAAAATTTATGTATTTTAATAAAATATTTTTATTTTGTACTGTTACCTCTGTAATTCTTTGTGACCACTAAAAAATACACGTAAACTTTGTATTTAAATATCTTGTATTTCCTTGTGAAATTTAAATAGAATTTTTTAATCTTATAAAATTGTTGTCATACATTTTTTTTTAATTGACACAATGTAAAGATTTTTCAAAGTAGTGCAACAATTATTTTTTGAGGCAATATATATGTTCTCTCTGTAATTGGCGCTGTAATTTAAAGAAATATCATTTCTTTTTTGTAATTGTAATAGATCACTTGAAGCGCGACTCTTCTTTTTAATAAGGTAACATAATTTTGTGATGTGTATCACTTGGGTTATAATTTTTCGGAAATAAAGATACTACTGCTTAGATTTTTTCGAGATTTTTCGAGATATAAAGATTATGTCTACCACTTATTACTTATATTTTTTCGAGGTATAGTACTACCACTTTCTCTTTTTTCGAGGTCAAAATGACACGGATTTTTTGCATCATGCATATGTCACGGTTTTGAGCAAATTTTAATCCATGCTCATGAACTTTGGTCGTTGGCAAATCGGGGTTTTACTATTGGTACATGCAATATTGGGACGGTGTCAAATCGTGCTTTGTTATAATCCTCGCCGGTGTGTTGACCTACGACATGCCTCTTCTTGCAAGACCTTTCATATTATTGTATGTCGTGTCGACAAGATCGCGTCAAGTTTACTCGCAGAGAGTATTCATTATGTACATGGCTCTGTATTCCACGTTTTTCAGACCGAATGGTGAGTTTCCCAAGGGATCTTTTTAATATCTCAACATTAATTGAACAAATTTACAGATATGGATCAATTGGTCAATGTTTCTGATACTTTGAATCAGTAAACTCACCATACGGTACGGAGAACGTGTAACTTAACTTCTGTAACTACTGCTGAAGATGGCTCAAAGCTGAGCCGAAACGTACGGATCGATGTAATGTATCAAAACGACGAATAAATCAGTTATTTCTGATATTACGCACTGTATATTACGCACTGATCTGCGTCTGACCCTCATAGCCTTGACTTCTCTTATCAAAATAATTAGCAAATTGAATTTTTGTTTTAATTTTATATTCTTAACTGAAGAACTGAATAATTAGAATTTAGAATATTATTTATTTTAAGTAATATTATTAAGAAAACATTTTTTGTAAAGATCATTGTTACTTAAAAGAAGAGAAAACTGAGTAATTGGTTTTTCCTAGCACTAAAATGATATTTTTTTGCGTGTGCGTATACGGCACGCCATTTTACTATTTAATATCATCATAAAAATTCTACCAAATTAAATCGATACTCAAAGAAAAGAAATTACTATTATGTCTAGACATGGTTATAATTCATCGAAGTATTATTAAGCTATAATTGAAAATGCAGAATTACAATTATGTCTAGACAAAATATTAATTCTGAATTTATTTTACGTTGACATAAAAAATTTTCAGAAATTAAAATTATGTACATAATTGTAATTCCTGAATTTTACTTATGTACGCAATTTTAATACTTGAATTTCTATTATGTACACAATCGTAATTCTGGAATTACTTTTTTTTTGGTAAGTAACGGGATTCTTTAAGAAAAAATATTTTTTTTATAATAACCTTAAAATACACTCAGCATCACTCTCTTTACTTAAAACAAATAACCCAGGTAGAATTTTGTCGAGGCGTGCCCCAAGTCTGTAAAGGGCCTAAACAGGCATGCCCTAAAATGGGATCGCCAATATTGGGGCTAGATAGGCATGTCGTAAAATAGGCATACCATTGTCGGGCCTAGAAAGAGACTAGAAAGGCAAATTCTGGATAGAATAACCTAAATAGGCCCAGAATAGGCACTGACATGAATGCCACTGTCAAGGTCTGCTAACGTTGGGCCTAGAAAGGGACTAGAAAGGCAAATTCTGGATAAAATAACCTAAATAGGCCCAGAATAGGCACTGACATGGATGCCACTATCAAGATCTGCTAACGTTGGGCCTAGAAAGGGACTAGAAAGGCAAATTCTGGATAGAATAACCTAAATAGGCCCAGAATAGGCACTGACATGGATGCCATTGTCAAGGTCTGCTAACGTTGGGCCTAGAAAGGGACTATGAAGGCAAATTCTGGATAGAATAACCTAAATAGGCCCAGAATAGGCACTGACATGGATGCCACTATCAAGGTCTGCTAACGTTGGACCTAGAAAGTTATGATATACACTATATGTCAAGTTCAAGTTTGTCGGAAATAATTCTTCTATACTAAATAATGTCTCTGAATGGAATATCATAAATAGTGCTTTAATATGCGCAAATATGGATATTTCTAATAAGGTCTGCCATTGAGCTTAGATATGACCAAGCAAGAAAAAATTCTGAATAAAAATTTATAAATAGATATGGATGTCCGTACAAAGCATGTTCAAAGCCCATGTATTCATAGGATCTAGTTACTGTTTAGTTTATTTAATTCAATTAGTTTAAACTTTTAAAGAATTTTAATTTGAAATCTTAAGTAAAATTTATCATAAAATAAATTTGAAATAAGATCAGAATAACTATAAATTTGCTTCTTAAAAATAATATTTAAATAGAAAGATTCACACAAATAGACTACAAGTATACATTTTAATTTTGTTATAAAGAAAATATTTTGAAAATTTTAAATAAAAAGAAACGATTGTTTATTAACAAATAGATAAGTAACACATAATTGTAAGATATTTTGATGTAAGTCACCGTATTTTAAATGCATGAAGTATTTTACAAATTTTTTGTAATTTTGAATAAAAAAATAGAAATAGTAAATAAGAAGAAAAGAGATAAAGAAATTTCAAAATAAATATATTAAGAGTTTTTATATTTACATTATTATATATTACGTGTGAAGTAAAGGTATAACACAAATAGTTTTATCTTCATTCAGCTGTTTTGATTGTGTAAATAAAGTAACTAATTTACATTTTACATGTTCTATTGGTACATTAATTTCTGCTCTAGTAGGATCTTCGTCTTTAATTCTCCATATCTTTAATTCTTCATACGATCTGATCTAAATGGATACATATACATAGCTCTTTCTTTCTTCAATTCTTTACCTGTTATCATAATGTTTAACGAATTAATCGGTCTTGAAAATAATTCTACTATTACGCATGTTTCATCTTCTAATAGTAATACGTTATCAGGATAAGTATTTTTTATTGTAAATTCTTTATATTTTAGTGACTTAATATTAAAAGTATTATGTAACAATTTTTCTTTAATTATCTGTCTAACAGGTGGAATATTAGGTATTTCTCTGTTTACAAGATACTTTTCATGAAGTCTGCGACATATTTGAGCCAGAACATGGTTTTCTGAACGAACAAGTTGTTTAATATTACCCAGTACACTTTCAAAAGGAAAACAAGTTATTTTACTTAAATTACATTTCAGATTTGTAACATCATCAGCCAAATGTATCAAATTGTGCATATTTATTGATTGTGATTTTTTTCCATAATATTTTTGGGCTAATTTAACAAATTTGTGAAGATATATTTTTGCTTTTTCGGAATATCTCAAAGCTAATTCATCATTTGATAATATGCGACATGCAGCATGAAATAAAAAAAAATGTTTATAAAGTTTCGGTTTTAATAATTTCTTAAAAAGCAAAGGTCCATTATAAAGGAGGATAAATCTGAGTTCAGTCGCTTTTAATTTAGCAAAATATTTCACTAATGATCTCGTTTTACGTTGATATTCACAAGGTATTTGTTCTGACATTTTTACCAATCTTTCTGTTAAAATTTCTTTTTGGCGATAATTAAACTTGAATATTGAATTTTCAAGCCAAAATTCAAGTAATTTTTTCATAATTTTAATACAGCACAAATGCATAAAGTCGAGTACAAATGTACGTATTATGTCTATTGGAGGCTTAATTTCTAAAAGCGGTGAAACTCCAGTATGATTCTCAGGTTGCTCTTGCATTCGAAAACTCCTTTCTGTTCTTTCATCACAACTATCAGAAGTGAATATCATTCTTCTCTCAAATCTTTCACCTCGTATAAGACATCGTTCACATGCAAAATAAGCAGTGTGACTTTTGCACTGTTTTAAAAAAGATCTGGCTGGTGTATCGCATGTAAAACATTTTATAAGAACTTTAAAGTGTTTACCATTAATTTCTGTACCGCTATTTAATGTATTTATTTCATTTATAAATTCCTTTAAAAATAGTTTTATAGTACCTGGCTTTTGATCACCACACTATATAGCAACAGGAAATGGTTTATAAATGTCTGGAGAATAATCAATTTTTGCTAAAATTATCCATAATTGTTTTAAACTAGAACGAAATAATGGCATTCCATCTACGTTTAATATTAAATAAATCTCTTCATTATGAAGTTCAACATTTATGTTCTCAATTCTCCTTCTCCGCCGTATACATTTCAAAAAATAAAAGATTTACATAACAAAGTTATAGATCTTCAAAAAGCTGATCAAAATGGTCAATGTTTCCGATAATTGTTGTAGGCCATGCAAGTAAGTAATATTTCCAGTTCCTTTTTTTATACCAAAATAAACGAATTTTCCGTCTCCTAAGCGTTGAATTTCATATTGTGCCGTTTTTGTACCAAGAAATGTTTTAGATGAGTTTGGCAATTGTGGAATTAAACGTCGCCTTAAAATATGCAATAGTTTATCTAAATGTGTTGCTCGAATATTGCAATCAACAGCCCATGTACGAAGCTCATTAATTTCATCCAATTCTTTGTTATTGTCGCAGTCAGCTTGAGAATATTCAATATCTATTTCGTCAGCATTGTTGTGTTCATCAGATTCATCGTTATCCTACAAAAGAAAAATTTTAATTGGAATTTAAAAGAAATATAAAAAAAACTTGTTAATGCATAAAACAATGTAGAAATAACGTGATGTACTTTTTAATGCTTCGAAAATACAATCATATCAATGAACATTATACACATATCTATATTTATTTATATTAAGGAGAGTAGTCTCCTGTATAAGTTAGATTTATATATATTTATATATTACAAAATATTTGAAAGAGCATATCAAATATAAATTTTTATTTGTATTTTATATGAAACAAATTTTTCTATTTTAATTCTTTATCATAATATTAGCAATAAATTGATACTTAAAGTATTTTATAGCAATGATAAAATTTGAAATCTCTACAAACAAATTACATTATTTTATACATTTAACTCACATTGTGACTATATATTGCTGTTGTCATTATCAATGTCAGACACGTCTGCAAAATGTTGTTCACATTCAATATTGCTTGTATAAATGTTATGTTCCATTAATTCATTATTCTGTTCTCCTTCAAAATTATTGGATGTATCACTCAAATTATTTTTTAATTGTTCTTCCATCATATGTTCTGCCACCATGTGTTCTGCAAATTTATCAAAATTTTGATTTTTTTAAAAATATTTTTATAAATATCCTATTTTTTCATTTCTTAATAAAAATAATGAAAAAGTATATATTATATAATTATTATACGATATATTAAAATTTATCTTATTTATGTAAAATATAAAGTAATTATAAAAATATCAAATAAAACAAAATCTGTGTAATGTAATTAATAACAATAAACATTATAGTCACAATAACCATTATAGTCACTGTATTTATTAATTACTTAATCAAGAGACACGGCAGTGTCTCGCGCCGAGTTTTACTTACAACAAAAAACATACTAATTTTAGTTTTTAAATAAAAATAGAGATGTAAGAGATGTGGAAATCTTTACCTGCTTTGCGTTTATTTCCATCTTCAAATGTTTCTAAATATCTTTTTTTTACTCTATACTTATGAACACAAAGTCGTGTTAATTTCCTTTTATACATTTTTCACAGATTACCTGTAATAAATAAAATGTGATGTGTCGTTATCTGTATTTTTTATTCTTTTTGTTTAAACGGAGATCTATTGAGTAAAAATTAAATAATGAACAAAAATCCAATCAACATAAAATCTAGAAAATTATTTTAATGATTTTTCTCTTACCCTCTCTATGTCTTCAAGGTTCACACCGTAGTTTATTCTTAATGTTAACAATGTTCACAATGTTTACCATGCAATGTCCACAAATTTGTGATGGCGACAACGCGTAGAAGTATCAGACTCTTAATCGATAGCCACGCACGTAAGAATCACCCAAGATCACCTTTCGATACGAGCTTTTGTAATAATGCCCGGTTTCTTTGGATTTCTTCACTGTCGGATAACTTTATCCTTAGAATAAACTCACTCTTCATCTCTTTCTAACCTAACTCTTAGAGAGAGACGAAGAGTGAATTTAACCTAAGGATAAAGTTATCCGACGGTGAAGAAACTGAGCATAATGCCTTATCCTTAGTCGAACTGAACTATGCGGGATGAATACTAGTTTCAGACACTAAAATGAGGGCGGGTCAAGAATTGCAACGAGAATTGCAATATTTATATATCGTCATCCTTTCTATAGTATTCGGCTCGACCTCTGGCAACGATTACGGCGAGCTCGTATATGCTCGTGTGTGTGTGTGTGTGTGTGTGTGTGTGTATGCGCACACGTTATGTTATTTTTTGTTTCGTTTTCGCATGAGTCGTGCATGACTTCGATCTCTGTCTTTACAAAGTGTGACATTGTAGAGTAGAGTATGACGGCCTTGACCTGTTGGTCGCCGTCTCTGCGGAATGCAAGAAGTCACACCTCTTTGAGAGAATTGACGGCATAAATGTATGCACGTCGCCGCGGCAAAACTTCATTTGGCGCCTTACGCACGCCGAAAAGTCAAATCAGACCCCTCACGTGACTGCCATTACGCGGCGCTGAGGTAGTGTTCGCTCTCTCTCTTGCCGTTGCACGGCGCGGCGTAGTGACTAGTAGGCTCTCTCGTCGTTTCGCGGCCATTGTAAATCCACGATTAGAATAAGCATCTTCGGATAAAACGAGAAGTATTTGTGAACTGTGTTCGTTGGCCTGCTACCGATTTCTAAAGAAGGACGGATTGTCCTCTAGAAGTTCGTCTCCGAGAATCCTGATGAGAATCACAAAAGCGCAAGAGACCTGTTCGACTTCCTGCTTGGTTAACCTGACTCAAAGGCTCGTTTTCTACACGGTGAACATCTCATACTTTACAAGTCCGAAATCAGGTGTGTTCTCGTCTGAGGATCTGGGCAAATTCTCGTCCGGTGCAGGCCTTTTCTTTAGCCTCACGTATACCGATTCTCGGACATCTCATAAATATAAATGATTATCTCGAACATTCTCTCGATTTCGGTCTCTCTCTCTCTCTCTCTCTCTCTCCTCTCTCTCTCTCTCTCTCTCTCTCTCTCTCTCTCTCTCTCTCTCTCTCTCTTTCACTCACTCACTCACTCACTCACTCACTTACTCTCTCTCACTCACGCTCACTCTCTCTCCATAGTGAATCTTGCTTTCTCTTTCTAGTGGTTTTTGTCTTATGTGAGATTAACAATGCTACTTGAGATCAGTTTAAAGTGTTATCCTCGAAAGGCTTTGTACGTCCGTATTGTTTATTTCTCTGTGTGTATGTATGTTGTTTATTTTCTTTTATTTGCGTTGCTTTTTTCAAGCCTAGAGAAAGATCGTTAAATTCCAGTCAAAATTACATTATAGTTTTTCTTTTTACTTGTGTTCTACAAATTTTAGAGAGAGAGAGAGATAATTATTTAAAATAAATAATTAAGCGATGTTGCTTTTGCCCGGCATTAAACACGTACAAAATAGAGTTCTCGTGCAAAGTATGTAATATCAATTATACCAATCAAATTGTACGTAGAATTTAAACAAGCATTTATACAAGATATTGCTTTCTTTGAGTGAAGTGTGTAATTATTCTAATCTCACAGATAAAAACTATATGCCTGACAAAACAAACTTATCTTACGACAGGCATATTTCTATTATAATATATTATTGTGACAACAATTATACTAGGTTTTACATAAGAAAAATGAGGTTATGCAAGATCTACATTTAACAGATATGTTATAAAGATTTTATTAAGACTCTATTTGCTAAAATCATCACGCACATAATTTTTATGTCAGACAAAAGTAAAAGATACTGTTTTCCACATTAGAAAAAAATAGTCTTTACACGTAACACAGAGTTTTAGCCATAATATTAAGGGCTCAGACACAATGCTAGACAACAAGCAGCTCGCAATTTAATAATTCGTTTTTCAAATCTTATATGTATATATTTGTTCTATTTTTTATACAATAATATAAGTTTGATAATTTTCAAATAGCACTAAAAATAATGATTTTAATTAACGATAAAAACAACGAAATTAATTAATGATAAAAAAATAACGATTTTAATTTTACTTGAAATTATTCTTATAAATAAATTGGACAAAGTTTATATTGATTGTTTTTATTATTAAAAAATGTATTTACTTACAGAATGGCAGAGAAAAAAATACGTGACTATGTTCTCGTACAATTTATTGAAGAATTGAATCGTACATCAGACGAATCAGAAACCGTAGATGTTGTTCCCAAAGCTTGGCTACGTTATAATAAACAAATTAATAAGTTAGTTACTCCTTTTCCTTCTCCGCCGTATACATTTCAAAAAATAAAAGATTTACATAACAAAGTTATAGATCTTCAAAAAGCTGACCAAAATGGTCAATGTTTCCGATAATTGTTGTAGGCCATGCAAGTAAGTAAATGAGATAATAATTGTTTATTATTTTATAGTAAAAGTATAGCAGATATTTTTTCTATTTATTTTAAATATACAGGTTCATATGACGAGGCTTCACTTAAGCTAAACGAACTTAAAGAGAAACCCTACACGTTCACAGATGAGGAAAATCCTGACCAAGTATCAAATGCAATAATGCAAGAAATTAAAGATCATTATGAATCAAGCGATTCTGAAGTATCATCATTAAGTAAGGATGACAATGAGAAAGGTGTTATAATAATATATTGTATATAAATAAAATTTAATATTAATAAAATATATTTAAAGTATTTTACTCGTTACATAATTTAAAAAAGTTTTAGACTGATTAACTAAACAAAAAAATATATTTTAATTATGATTTCTATTTTGTGATTACTTAATTAATAATTTTTACAGATACAAGTGATGAGAAAAATAACAAAAAGGAAAAAAGTCAGCCAAAAACCTAAAAAGTATAAAATATATGTTTATATTGTACTGTACAATATTATGAAGTATATTACATTAAGGCCCGGTTGCACCAATGTTATTTTGGCTTTAAGCGAAACTTAAATATGTGTTTATCTTCATCTTTCTTTCTAAATAAATAAAGACACACATCTCACTTATTGTCGAAATAACATTGATATAACCGGGGCTAATAGATGTTATATTTTGCAGAAAGTAATGCAACTGAAACAATCCCTCAAGGTTCAAAACGAAAAAATTGACTTTAAAAAAAAACAAGAAATGCATTCGCAAAAAGTGCATTCGCAAGAGACAGTAAAAGAGAATTCCAATCCAGTTGTAAGTGACAAAATAAGCTTGAACACTATTAAAGAAGGTATTCAAAATTCTACAAACAAAAAAATTAATTAGTCAATTTGATGATATAATAAAGCTGTTATAAAAAATGTTATGTACTCCCTTACGAAAAAAACACCCTAAATAACACCCAAAAAAACACCAAAAAAACACCAAAAAATAATGGTGTAATTTCGGATCCCCGATCCCTTACGAAAAAAACACCCTAAATAACACCCAAAAAAACACCAAAAAATAATGGTGTAATTTCGGATCCCCAAATGGCGTTTACACCATTTGAGCGTTAACGCCAAGAAAAACACTAAAAATGACACCGAAATTTTCGACATTTAACTTTTGGTGTCGACACCGAAACTTTGGGTGTCGACACCAAAAGTTGAGTGTCGACACCGAAACTTTGGTGTCGACACCCAAAGTTTCGGTGTCGACACTCAACTTTCGGTGTCGACACCCAAATTTTGAGTGTTAACACCGAAAGTTGAGTGTCGACACCGAAACTTTGGGTGTCGACACCAAAAGTTGAGTGTCGACACCGAAACTTTGGGCGTCAACACTCAAATGTCGGTGTTAACACTGAAAATTTAGGCGTTGACACCGAAAATGGAGTGTAAACACCCAAAGTTGGGTGTAAACACCAAAATCTTGGGTGTTTTTTTCGTAAGGGAACACTTTTATGTACAGAATAATAAAATGAATCAATTGGTGTAAAAAAATTGTTGCTTGGCAAAAAAATTATGTAATTTGCAATATGCAATATGTCTTTCTTAAAAAGTAACAATGTGTTTTCTTTACACCAACTGATAAAAAAATTGCATTGCAAAAAATAAAAAAATGCTAGTATGTTTATTCTATACATTCTTAACTATGCTGTAATTTTATAAAGAAAGTGAAGGTATTTACTATAATTATGTTATCTAGTCTAACTATATATATAAAATAGAATGTCTGTATGTATGTATGTATGTATGTTCTTTATACACTCTTAAACTATTTGACCGAATTTTTACCAAAAGAATATAAAATAAGGGTAGAATTTTCCGGGGAGTATTATAGAGTGTATAGTTTTTCGTTACCGATCTTTTTGGGAGACCGGTATCAAAAATTTTTCAAATTTTTAGGGAAATAATTGACCGAATCTTAAAGAATTGTATATAAAACAGGGGTAGAATTTCCCAGGGAGTGCTATAAACTGTATAGTTTTTTGTTACCGATTTTTTGTAAAACCGCTATCCGAAATTTTTCCAATTTTTCGGGAAATAATTGACCGAATCTTAAAGAATTGTATATAAAACAGGAGTAAAATTTCTCGGGAAGTGCCATAAAGTGTATAATTTTTCGTTATAGATTTTTTAGAAACCGGTATCAGAAATTTTTCCAATTTTTTTGGAAATAATTGACCGAGTAGAAAAAGATTGGTTACGACAAGTTAAAAACAACCTAGTTTCCGAAGCGCGAATCTAGCTCGCGGGTGGTCAGGGTTCGGAGTAGGCGCGGAGGAAGGCACGAAACTCGGGTCAAATTAATAGCGTAACAAAAGGTTTATTCAATTAAACGTATATATATGTGTACATCGAGATAAGAAAAAGAATCGCGAACGTGTTAGTACAATAGGTGCGGTCGCGGTAACACAATGTAGACTAGAAATCGTGACGACAGGCGCTCGCGAGGCGTAGGTCGGCGCGCGAGACGGCGCGAAGCGCAAACGCGGCGCGGACCGCGAAGCGCGGGCGACCGGAGTCGCGTCCGTCGGGACACGCTCGAT
Source organism: Temnothorax ravouxi (assembly GCA_030770255.1). Classification (NCBI taxonomy): domain Eukaryota; kingdom Metazoa; phylum Arthropoda; class Insecta; order Hymenoptera; family Formicidae; genus Temnothorax; species Temnothorax ravouxi. The sequence continues at coordinate 884 of JASTWP010002173.1, read as the reverse complement.
GGAGGTAGAGAATGCCAGAGGCGCTCTTCCTCCTTTCGGACTGACTCTTGGATACGCGGGTGGTTGGAATAAGCCGGTCGTTCGTCGAGACGCACTCGACGAAGACAGAGAATGCCAGCGGCGCTCTACCTTCTTTTCGGATCGACTCAAGAGAATAGGGAGAACTGGTCGTTTGTCGAGACGCACTCGGCGAAGACAGAAAATGCCAAAAGCGCTCTACCTTCTTTCGGACTAGCTCGGTGCGGGATTCAGGATCGGAGTGTCGGTGAGACGGATAATCAGGAATCGCAATTAGCGTTGACGACGCTCGTGTTATATACCTGCGTCGCGGCGGTGTTACGCAGTTAACGCAGTGGTGGGGGTAGCGGCGGCAAGCGCGAGCGTTGGAGTGGTACGGCGGAACGGTGGGGATTACGGCGTCTCGACGCCGCGCCCGCCGTTCGGTCGTCTTCGGTTGTCTTCGGCACCGCTCGGTGCTTTCAGATGATTGCCGCGGTAAGTCCGTTCGCGGACTTCTTGACGCAAAATACGGTAGGCATATCGTGCCTATTCTCACCCTGCGGATGGTCGGCCGGGCGGCTTCGGCGGGGTGTTCGTGCCGGGACGATGCCCTTTCCGGGGGTGCATCGTTACAAGTTTAATCCATGAACACTTCTTATGTTTGTTCATAATAAGGATATTGAAACATAAATAAAATTGTTTTAAGAAAAAAACTCCCGGGCGAAGCCGGGTAAACAGCTAGTTCCTTATAAACAAATATACTAAAACCTTATAAAGAACATACTAAAAAGTTACATATGGATGCATCCAAAACATTTTTATTATAGGGTAACTCTGATATTTTTACGCCGCGCGGGGTTTACGTTACAGATGTCAGAAAAAAT
>JASTWP010002172.1:0-48624 GCA_030770255.1 Temnothorax ravouxi | reverse complement strand
TGTGATTGTTACTCTACAGTTGTTACATAGCAATAAATAACGACAGGTCGCTTGTGACAACGTGCCCGGGGCACGTTGTCACATCAAATGTAATTGCATGCAAAATGTTATCCAAACTGTATTCAACGTAAATATCAATATATTATAGTGCGCTGCAATGTAAAAAGTAAAATCCTTCACAGAAACATTTATTTTATTTCAAAAAAGTACAAAAAGCACGAAGTTTTCGTCTTAATCTAAATACAAGAACCTTAATACAAGAACTGAATTTTTTTTCTCCTTACATCGTTAACAGCAAGACGAATTACTTCTAGATCGACTACTGCGGCTCTCGCAGTTTTCCGTTTGTAGGAGCGCACCATATCCCAATTGCACCTATCCATATCTAAAAAAGAGATGTAAAGTTTATTGTTGTCGCTTTTCCGCGATACCGATTGGTTTTCTTGCTGCGCTTACTTCATTTGCAGCTGTCATTGTATATTTTGACAGTTGTGTGTATCAAGGAGTAATAGTGTAATAGTAATAGCATAATGTTAAAGCTAAATAGCGCGCGCGAAGCGCGCGTCTGTAGTGTCTAGTGACATTAAAATTCGTGACAACGTGCCCCGAGGGCATTTTTTTTACTCCAAACAGTCTCATGGCCGACACGTTTGAGATATTCATAAGGTTAGGTATTTCACGCGGTAGGTAAAAGTACATACTTTAAGATAATATAAAGGTCTATTCTGAAAAAACATAAGCTTCATGTCCAGTACGTTGAATATTAGACAATAAAATTTTACTTACGGTCGCAAAAAACTTTCAAGTTGATTTTACGTCAACATGGCTGGAGCAATCTCAACACTGTAAACACACCAAAGATGGGCATACACTAACACGTTTTGGGAATGACGGGTGCTGCCCTTTGGTTATTAGTTTTTTAAATAAAGCCGATGTGACAACGTGCCCCGTGTGACAACGTGCCCCGGTCTACCCTACTTTTGTATAGTAATATTGTACCACAAATTTCTTTTGTTTATTATTATAAGCATATATTTAAGAATAAACCTTGTTTGCTTCAGCTAGGATATGTTCGAAGCATTTTGCTAATGAAGCTTTACGAAGTCCTTACAAGAACATCTGCTAGGTTATTCACCTACACGAACTAGGAAGATACGTCCTGATGTTATCCCGACGTTGCATCTTTATGCAGTACGTCCACTAACATCAAACGAAAATGTGTTAGCTGAAACAATGCCTTTGCCTGTATCAAATGAAGCTTCGATGGATGTTGAACAGACACCAGCATCGTCCAGTACAGAAGAACAGACACCAATGTCGTCCAGTACAAAAGCTATCATGTTGTCACAAATGTAAGTTATAAATTACTGTTCCCAGCAAGTACAAAGTATACCCAGCAAACAAGAACCGTATATGTGTTAGTAATATAACATCGATATGTAATGTCAGCTCAACCATATAGACGTTTATGTAACCGATCCATGTTACATATATGTTATGTAACAGCTAATAGTTACATGACAAACCACATAAATGTGCTGACATTACATATCGTTATTATATTACTGATACATAAATATGGTTCTGGTTTGCTGGGTGTAGTTTTAAAAGTAGCACTATATAGTTTTATGCTTTCGTCTAGAAGCCCAGCTAGCTGCACTTGAAGAAGACAATAGACAAAACACAAACAAAACCAAAAGACGATAAAGAACTTATGGGGAAAAAAATGACCGAGTTATTAGGAAAAATGTTTAGTCCAGGACAAATACGGATGATATTGAATCCTCCATTGCGGAAAATAAAGTGGTCTTCTGAAGATATCGCACGCTATATCCTTGCAATGTGTCAGCCAAAAGGCATATTGTTATATGAAGAATGTTTTGCAAATGCCACTTCCAGGCCTTTTCAACACTAAGAAGGTGGGCAAGTACAGTCAATGTCGAGTCTGGTATATTATCTTCCGTACTTTATTGCATGATTGCAAAACGAAAATGCACGCCAGATATTGAAAGATTGGTTGTGTTAACGTTTGACGAGATTTATATAAACAACAAAGTTGCGATAGATCATAAAGTAGAAAAAGTTATCGGTCCACATAAAACTTGTCAGTGTGTGATGGTAAGAAGCTTTTTTGTCTCTTGGAAACTACCTGTTTATTACCAGTACGACTGTTCGAGAGCGCGGTGCGGTAGCGCGAGGTAGCGCGAGGTTAAGAACGACCACAAAAAACAAGGCAGCAACCCGTGTGGAAATCTCCCCATCTTATCCCCATTTATTATTGGATTCTGATGAGATTTCCCCAAGAAATGAAAACTAAAGGATTCCAATCTGTCTTTCTAACTTAGAACCTGATTTTGTTGAATTATTAGAGAAATATAAGAATTTCCGGTCAGTTCCTCGTTAGGAAATCAGACATTTGCACATGTTAGGTTATTCAACCGGATGCCGATTGGTAATTCCTAGGTCCGTGCTCGGCGCTGCAGTCGCTTAGAGATATCCATAGGAATCCTAGATGTAATACCTAAAGCGGGAAGCACACACTGCTTCTGCACAACGCAATAATATGTAAGCATAAGAAAATTGATTAGTTCATACACATGTGCATAAGAAAATAGACCAATCAGTTTTCTTATGCTTACATATTATGCGTTATGCAAAAGTCTGTGTTCCCCGCTTAATTTTGCGCAATATATTCTTAAGGTCTATCCAGACAAACTTTTGCATAGCGCATAAACATAAGCATAAGAAAATTGATTGGTCCATATGCATGTGCATAAGAAAAATAGACCAATCCGTTTCTTTATGCATATGGTTATGCACTTATGCAAGTTTGTCTGGATAGACCTTTAATAAATAACGACATAACCTGGAAAGTGTTCCCAATTCGTTCGCTTCGAATTGTGCAAAAATGTTTTCGATTAAAATGAATAATTGGTTCTGGTGTAATTGTCGTCTTCAGAGTGTGTCGTTTTGGAAAAATTTTCTCGGTAATTTTGTATTGTTATGTTCGTATTTGTGTCAAAATGAAAAGAGAAACACCAGTTATTTTATCAATTTATTTTATTTCTTACTTTTGTGTACGCGATTGTACTCGTCCAACGTGTTTGTAATTAATTAACATATGTGGCGGCATACGCCACTAGCAGCGCACGCCCGCGCGGTGCCTGCAATACCGGCAGTTCCCGGCAACGCCGCTAGGCGTCGCATCGCTCTCGCATTATCTCAAATTTAAAGTTCGGTAACAACTAGTATAAAGGGAGACCCCCTAAAGGACCGGATCAGATATTTTCAGGCGCTAGTCGCCTAAAGGCACCGAGTCTCGAACTCACAGCCATACGGCGCGAGTCGCCCGGCCCCATTACGATTTATTCCCCCAATACAATCTATAAATTTGATACTTTAAAATAATCGATTGCTCATCCCTTAAAAATAACAATTTAAATTTCAACAAGGAATCCGGCTAGTAAATCCGGCCGAATTCCTATTTAAGTTTTACTGACCGGAATCCTTGTTAAAAGTGGGACGTTTCCCAGTCGGATTCTGACGAGGTTTTCTAATCGGATCCTAATAATAACTGAGGAAAACCTACCGGATCCCTGCTTAAATTTCCACACGGGAAGTACAAGAAAATAACAGAAAAAATAAAGTATCTATTCAAAGTTCAATATGTACAGTTCTTTTTACAGTAAGCCGTGTGGCAGCGCGCACAGAAGTTACGGCAAGCACAGCAGCGAAAGCGGGTTAACGAGAACGCGTGTTTGCGAAGGCGAATTTAATGCGGTGTACAAGGCGGTTTTACAGTGCGGTGATCTTCGAGCGAAATCGATTCCCGCGGCGCCGCGGCGGTCCTTTTATCACCGCTGAGGTGAAACTCCCTCCAGGCGGGGTGCCGCTAATTTCGGGCGCGCAATTGGCTATCGGAGCCCTACGTCATCGCTCTGACGTCACCGTTTTCGCGTGCCGACTCGAAAAGTCGTTACATGTTTTCGTGTGCCGACTCGAGAAGTCGTTACATGTTTTCGGAAGCTTTGTTTATGACATGGACTTTCCTTTGTCTGAGCGCTGTTGCTTGACTTTATTATTGCCGAGCGAATGTCAGCGAATATTCTAGAGCGACTCAGAGAAAGTCCATGCCATAATTACGGTATTCAATATCGTCATGCGACTAAGGCGATAATTTTATGCGAAATCTTCAGTTAGCTGAGCGAACCACGCGCGATTTTCATTGCGCATCATTGCAATCTCAAACAACGACAAAGCAATGAATGTAATAACTCTCAATAATATTATATCACAATTGCATGATACAGGTTATACAGTCGTTGCAATTACTAGTGATATGGGCTCGGGCAATCTTAAACTATGGTCACAATTAGAAATAGGCATGCACCTTAAAAGTCCTATTTTCAACATCCTGCATAGTTTAAAAGTATTTATTTTTGCAGATGCACCGCATCTTCTCAAGCTGTCAAGGAATCATCTGCTGGACCAAGGGTTCATTTGGAATGGTAAAACTATTGTTAACGAAATATTGTTTAAATTGCTTTCTATTAATGCAAGGATATTTAAAAACGAGCTATAAAATCACTGCGTATCATGTACAAGTACAAGGTTCCGAGAGACAGAAAGTTCTTTCTGCTGCGCAAGTGTTATCAAACACAGCATCTGCGATAGAATGGTGCGGTCATAAAGGTTACCATCAAACTTTTCATGGCAAGAAACTGCGTATGTTATCAGACTATGTAATGACTGGTTCGATGTGTTTAACTAGAAATGTATGTACGGTAAACTATACAGGAAAAAATGCGTATATGGTATAAATGTTGAAGAACAGAATATAATTTTGAATAACACTGACGACTTTCATCAAGGAAACTAGGATAGGAAAGCATATAACTTTGCTGCCCTTTCAAAAAGGTATTATACTCAGTAACACCTCTTTACAACAACTGCTACCGTACTTACAAGAGCAATATGGTACTTCTGATTTTCCTATTACAGTATTTGATAACTTACCGTCTTAATCAAGATTTGTTAGAAAATTTTTATTTGTTTATACGTTCAATGGGGTGTGCGTACGATCATCCAACACCATTAGATTTCAAGTACTGATTAAAGCGTTATATATTGGGCAAACATTCTAGTAATGTGTTGTCAAATAAATGTAATGTTCAAGAAAGCAAATCGAACGAATCGATCTTTGTATCTCCTCTTAGCTGTGATGTCGAAGAGTCTGTGTTAACGGATATGCTTGCAGTCCTATGTTGACGAACAAGTTACTACTATAACTAGTTATGAAGAAGAAGAGATATGTTTTGATGAAGCATATAAAGCTTCTGCGCTGGATCCGTGCGCAATTATTCCAAGTTATGAGGAAGAACAGTTGTTACAGAAATTAGAAGATTTTAATATTAGCGAGGCTATCGAAAGAAGAGGGTTTAAAATATATAGCCGGATACGTAGCATTTAGATTTAAAAGCAAAGATAAAACATTAGGTATTGAAACGCGCCAATTGGAAAGCAACAGGATGACCAAGATTGGCTGCAAGTTATTTCGCGAGGAAAATGTATATAACCGAGTGACAAATTATTACAATGTGCTCATATAATGAATATTGAGTTTGCTAAATATCACGGATCCAGTTTGAATAAAGAAAACCTTATATTTCAAAACTTAGCAAAAATAATAGAACCACAATTAAAAATTAAAATACCGAGAGAGGACATTACTATGTAGCCTACATTAGGACTAGGACATATATTATGCTGCGCGAAATAAACCGAGCAATTGCAATCGCAAATCACAGGCAAAAAAAGAAGATGTTAAAATTTCACTAATAAAAAACCTGTATATTAAATATCTGCATTTATCGTTATTTGATCTTTTATCTGTATCTTTCCTCTACATAGTTCTTTATGTCGTACGCCACTAATATATTTTGTTTTGCCGTCTCAGCTGACAATTCTTTTCCAATCAGTTTTCCGACCAAGTTTTGATTAAAACTAATAATTCGCAGAATTTTAATTAATAAATGACTGGAAATTAAAATCTCGTTTTGTGTGAAATTTTTCCGTACGTCGCGATGACTTTCATTCAATGCACACAATTCTTTTTTTCTTAATAATAATAATATTTTCTGTAATATTATATATTTAGACAAACCACATAAAATAATTATAAAATTCGTCAAATAAATAACAGTTTCTAACATCTACAACGAGAGACAAATTCGGGAAACGATGAGCGTTTATCCGTATGTTACGTAGCGTTTTTTATATTTATATATTTTTCGTCCATATATATTTATTTATTTAAAAAACAGAATTTTCTCTCACATAAATGATTCAACATTATTTTAGATTTACATATTGCTCTAAAATGCTTTTATAAATGACTATTACAGATTCGCTGCTTAAATGTGCCGCTCAGTGTGACGTAAGCTTTGAACAAGTCATTGATTGGCTGGCTTTGTAAATATGCGCAAGAGCATACCCTTGTATTTATACCATGGTCGCAATCACGGGTAGAGACGTGAAGTACCTCCTTCCTCAAAGCGACTTGAAGGCTCTCTGGAAAGATGAGGAATATTCTTAACACTACGAATAGGCGTTCTCTGCTACTGGAGCCTGGAAGGGCGTTTATTATTTCCATAACTACTGAGCCCAAAAGAAAAACTTGGTTCCACAAGTGGAAGGGAAATAGAAAGGGGATTGTCTTATTAACAGGCTAAGAGCGGGTCACACTTTGCTGGCAGAGAGTTTGTGGAGGCATAATATCATTGATTCTCCTGCATGTGACTGACGAAACCGACTAATCGATAAATCACGTGTTCTGGCAGTGCCCCATTTTGGATAATTATAGAGTCTCATTGATCAGGTTAATATCTGAGGTCATCCCAGTTGGGCCTTATTCTCTAGAGCAGCTCTTGCATTCTATGAATATCGGTGTGATTTCGGTGCTTATTGATTTTATAAAGGTTATTTTCTTCAGAATATAATTGTTTGTGTATCGACCACGGACGCTGTGGGTCAACCTTGTCAGAAGGTTCGATCGTTAAGGCAAGGTCACGGTTGAAATTAATGACTTCTCTTGATGACTTCACAAATACAGTTTATTAGAGTCAAGCGGAGGCGAGCGGAATGTTAGCCGATTTGGAGCGAGCGAGTCATCTCTCGCGGTTGAAGGCGCACACCGCGGCGAATGGATGCTGCGTCGGTCGACGACGGAACGCGCACGGGCGCTCGGTTCAAGCCGAACAGGCGATCTCACCGACGTGATCGGAGCGGCCGTCAGAATGCGAGCTCTTGCACCGGAATTTAGCGCGTGGCCTCGTACAGCCCAGATGCGGTTCGTCCGTCTTCGCGGTCAAGAGTCACACCTCGGTTTCTTTTCGCACGATTGTCTCGTCGAAGAAGGGCACGATTTCGAATCATCTCGTTCGTTAGCTAATTGCCGACTCTCTTTGGGGGGATGCGCACATGGCGAATTTCCGAGAATAGCGCCGGTTTGACAGTTACTGTGGGAGGGGGATTCGCACGTGGAACAACGAGCCGTGCGGCCCAATATCAGGGATTACCGATACGCGACGCTGCTCGCTGATTCCGGAACAATAATAAACCATTTTCTGTGTGGATTGAATTGTGTGCATGTGTTGTACAGTTTAGTTTTAAGTGCGGACAGCAAGTTTAATTCATTTAATGGTCGAGAAAGTCTTGACGATTAATCTGACCAAAAACCAATGGTCGAATTGTGACGACATTAACCAAACGTTGTCGAATATAAAAATAGAGTCTTTCTCGTTAATTCATTTAGTTTTTAAGTTACCGTCCTATATTGTAACACTCAGTGTTATGCATATATTGCATATAATGCACTTAATGTACAAAGTTTAGTGTATTAGTGTATAAAGTGGAAGCCGCTTTTCACCGACATTCGTGGGACTCGTGCATACATTGTAAGAAAGCTCCTTATGAAATGTACATTTTGTTCATACTGTACTGGCCAGATGGCGTTGCCAAGGTCTTTTCTTTTAGAGTCCCTTTATAAAAGTCTGGACAGACTGGTCCTTATTTTCATTGGACATGCAACACCATGGCAGAACCAATCACGAGCGGTAAAATAGCGAGCCTTAGGAGCCTCTCTCAGGGTGCGTATTATGAAATTTTTCGAAATGGATTCCGATCGGAATTGTTATTTCTTACATTTCTATTGTATTTTTAGGGAAAACAGTATAATTTTGACAGGAATTAATTCCGCAAAGTTACGTGCATAATACGTGCCAGTACATATTAACGATATTGTTACGTGCTTTGATACAGTGTTACATACACTGTACTTTCTGCGCAAAGCACGAAAGGATGTCGTTAACATTTACAGAATAGGTGTCTTAGAATTAAAACTAAAGAATTACAAAATTAATAAAAAATGACAATGTTATGCATTTATCTATGTAAATCCCGTAATTTTCTCTATCAATAAATTGTTTTGTACTATTATAATTCATTTTATTGAAATATCTTTTTCAGGTGTTTTAACCCTTAAAGAGCACATGGGGTGTAGGATACCCCACTCCAAACTTTGTGCTCTGATAAGTCCCATTAAAATGTAGAAAATTGAACTTGCAGCGACATATGGTATTAGTTTGGAGTATTAACTTTATGTTTGAGCAGCAGAACCGTTCGTCCAAGCATCAGTGTGCTTGTGGTAGCCATTCGAATAAGACGTGTCGAGATCGTGGGGTATGTCATACCCCGTGTGCCCTCTACGTCAATATAGTGAATAGTAGAATTCCTTTTCTGACGATTTTTTTTTTTGATTATTTCACATCTGTCAAACGTAAGTATACACTAAATAGTGAAATGAATTTTTTTACAATGTTTTTTTTATATTAATTAATGTTTTTATGTAGATGGCATACAATTTCATTTTTTGGAATAAAACTTTTATGTATACTACTTTAATTATAAACATTAAAAATGTCATTTTTTATTTTTTTGTACTTGTAAAAATAAGATTAAACCCATAAAAACATGCAAAATCCAATATTTTATTTCTTACAAAATCATTACTTTTAATTCTCCAAATAAATACCTTTTTTGAAACGCGCACTATTGTAATAATTTTTTCTCGTAAGTACCATGTCTCAAGAGTATCCAGCTAAATTTTTACTTTAAAATATTAAAAATTGCCGAAGTTATTCAATTTTAAGTGAAAAGTGACATTTTTTCCGTCCTCTCTTTTTCAATAATTTTTTAAACAATGTTAATTTTAAGAAATCGCTATAACTTTTGTTTAGCCTTAAAAGTACATGACTTTAACTTCATTCAGAAATTTTTATGCAATAAAATAGTCAATAGCGTCGTTACAGTACATACTTAAAGACACTGGGGTATCTCATACCCCCAGTGCCCTTTACGGAATTTTTCGGAGGTGTGCTCTTTAAGGGTTAAAGTTTTGGTTATCTTATCTCTATCAAGTCAAAATAAAAATATAGACAAACTTATTTTCTCACAGCCTCTATAGAATTCTCTCACGACAATGCAACGATTACGTGTAGTCATAGGCGCCATAGTGTTTTTTTTTCCATCTAGGGCGTCTAGACTAGAGTCCTTATATACGTGACATTCACGCCATGTTGTTGCACTCCTAAAGTCTGTCCAGACTCTTATAAAGGGACTCTACTCTCCTTTTATACTAATAAATAATAGATTATTTACGAGCACGCCACGTGTACGGTGCGTTTCTCTTCCTTCCTTTCGTCGTTACAAACACGAATAATATATAGTGGCAGCGTCGTACTTACGCCAAAAAAGTGCGAGAAACAAAAGTGCAAATTTTTGTGCATTTGAGAATGCCGGGATTGAAACCGGAAATTTTCCGTTTTTTGTAAATAAGATACGCACGGGCGGACGGGCGGCAAGATGTCGAACACAGTGATTGTGCAACCTAGTGTGATCCTGCCGATTTCAATAACCCGCAAAACTGAAACACGTACAAATTTCGATTTAGCCATTACTGTATCGAGAGTGAAAACGTCCGAGCATCAAGTGAATTCACTACTGTGAATTCACTACTGTGCACAGTGAAACCAAGGGTGGAAACCATCTTTACTTTGTTCAATCTGAGTGCAAGCGAGGCGAAAAGCATAGATAAGTGAAGGAAAAGTCCGATAGATTTTTCAATGGAAGGAAGAACATTTATGAACAAGCAAGATTCAAAATGCGTGTGCAATCTCCAGAGGAGTGCATGGAAGATTTTATCACAGATCTGTGTAAGTTGACTGATTCATGTAAATACGATTCATGTGAACTTTCGCGAGCAATTGATTTGCGATTGAATTGTAGTGAGCATTGCCGATCGACGCTTCCCCGAAAAGCTCGTCAATGAATTAGATTACAGAAAGACTGTGGGAGTGGCTAGAAACCACGAGACAGTGCAGAAACAAAACCAATTGTTACGCTCCGAGGCAGCAAGAGCTGGAAGTGAATCGCAAAAAAAAAGCAAAGGGCGGAAGGAGAGGAATCACTCCACTACTGATGGAAGTGTTTTGATTGTGGGAGCGACAAGAAGCACTCTAAAAAAGCTTACCCCGCTCACGGTATAAAGTGCAATAAGGATGATAAACCTTGAGAACGTGAAACCGAAGATCGTCAAGTAGACGACTCTCGCAAACCCGTTTTTTGTGACAACAGTGTCGGTGAGCCAATCACGAGTTCAGACAGACGACCCGTGGCGAGTGGAAGTGGCCGTCGATGGCGTTATAGTGTGCTTTCATCTGGATCCTGGTGCGGATGTGACCATAATCATGGATCGCGTTTATTTGGAGAATAAGAAAATTTTCGGCGAACTACACACTGCGGACCGTAACTTGAAAAGTGCTTTTTGTGACTTGAAGTGTGTTGGCATGTTCTGGACACAAGACAGCGAAGAGAATGGCCAGTTCAAAATAGGAGACTGCCACAAAGATATAGGGAACCCGAATTAGGTCATTAATAGGTGACATTTTTTTGCGGAGAGGGAAAGAGTGTTATGTCATACGCGTTGCGAGATGTCGTTCAAATGTCGCGCGCGATTGCAATTACCACGATCAAGTAACCACAATAAAAGCATAATCGCGAGCAGGCGCAGCAGTTACTCGCGAAGCGTGTGAGAACTGCGAATTGGAGCAGGTTCTTCGATACTTACTCGACTGGCTCGCACTTCGATTAAAAGTGCGCAATCCCTTGTAATAAACAGACGTATTCAAATAGCCTGTGAAATTACCTCCTGCCGCCTACACAACAATTTACATTACCTAAAGTAAAGTTATACATTTTGGGGCATAACGGAGCATTAGTCCACGGAGCATACATAATGCCTTGTGTTCTTAAAATCTTTTATTTATTTTTTCATACGCGGTGGGCCATGTTGGGGAAGGCAGAGCGAATGGTTGGCTCCGAGCGTGAGTGGAGAGAGATAAGGATTCAGAGAGGAGATAAGGGCACGTAAAGTGAGCAGTGTGGAGGAGATGGTGGAGGATGCCCAGAGGAGAGTGGAGGAGGAGTCGAGGATGGCGTGGTTTGAGAGCGGTGACAGGAGTTAGTTGGAACAAGTTTGGAGGTTAGAACGAGGAGTAAGAAGAGAAGGGGGCGGAGACGGAAGAGAAAAGAGAATCAAGAGAGGGAGAGGTGGCAAGGAGCAGGGTCTAACCGGTCGAAGTGGTGACGCGTGGCACGTTGGTTGGCTGACGAGGAGAACGGCGGACATCACTTGGCGATCTGGCCCGGAGCGGGGTGTTGACTGCCCCAAAAGGGTAGGTTGGCACCACTGCAGGGCGGCGGGACTGGCGGCGGGACTAGCGGGTCGGTAAGGAAGAAAGAGGAGATACCGGTGAAGGAAGAGATGGCACAATAAGAGACGATGGGCGGACGCGCAACGCGCGTCAGCACGCCAACGATAGAGGGTCGATTGGAGATCGAGAGATCAAGAGAGGCGGAGGAGTCGATGGAGCGTAGCGAGTGCGCGGCGATGCACGTGGTGACAGCAGAGAGAGGAGAAAGTGTGAAACGGCAGCGAGAAAAGTCCCTGAAGCAGTGAAGCAAGAAAAAGGGTAAAGAAAAGCGGAAGAAAGGAAGAGAAAGAGCGGGCAAAGATGAAAGGTGAACAAGTAAGTGGAGGAGAAGGAAAAGTGAGATAGGAGGCGCGCACACACACGGACACGCGGGGGGGGGGGGGTTAGAGGAGGCAGAGAAAAGGAGAGAGGAAGGGTAAGAAGGTAGAAGTCGGACAATGGTTACATGTAGGAGGAGGAACCGAGAAGGAAAGAAGAGAGAGGTTACACAAACACGCACCCGCGATTACGAAGCAGGGTGGAGGAGTTGCGAAAAGAGAAGAGAGAAAATGTTAAGGGGCATAATTATGTATGCGGATAAGAGAGGAGTTGGCTTGGGGGTTAAGATTGTGGGTTGTAAGGAAAGGTGTTTAATGTACAAGCTCACGCATGAGCCTGATCGAGTGTAGATGAGAAAACAATAAACACTCTTATACAAATTGGACTGTACTGAGATTGTGTATTCGACTTGGTCTTAAATCCACGAAGTTTTAATAACATACAAAGGACAGTTATACATAAATAGAAGTTGTATAAAATGCAAGTAAAGAAAGAAATAATTAGTCAAGAATGTTCCTTTCTTTGATTCTCAAAATATTATCCTTATCAATTATAATCGTTAGAAAGAAATAAATGTTCTTATATCTTAAGACCAATATGCAAGTACTAATTATCTTGATCTATCTTCTTTTGAAATTATTGACGTGGTCAATACACTTGACATATACACTGGGCAACAAAATTATCGCAACAAAAATTTATGTCAAAAATTTGCCCAACTTCAAATAAGCATAACTCCGCGAAAAATTGACATATCTAAAAGATTTTTTTTTTCATTTTAAAGGGTAAAGTCTGTACTTTAAAGAACCATTGTTAGATTTTAAATTTAGCTTTCCCCCCTCCCGCCGTTCTTCCAAAAGTAAGGACGTGTTACGTCTCCAAAAAATTGCATACTTTGACACATTCTACGGAGTAGAATGAATTTTTTTCGTAACTATTATGGCAACCATCGTAAAATATGAATTTTTCCCTGTAAATTAAAAAAATTAAGTTTGTACGATTTTTTTTCGCCGAGTTATGGTTTATCAAAGCTACCTATGCATTTTTGTGCATTTAATTACCGCCAACATTAGTATTACCCGATGAACACTACGGGGATGTTATTGGTCGGATTTTGCCTATCGTGTGCGTGTGCGTGTGCGTGTGCGTGTGCGTGTGCGTGTGCGTGTGCGTGTGCGTGTGCGTGTGCGTGTGCGTGTGCGTGTGCGTGTGCGTGCGCGCGCGCGCGCGCGCGTATGTGTGTGTGTGTGTGTGTGTGTGTGTGTGTGTGTGTGTGTGTGTGTTAACAGAGATTTGCGCAAACTAATTTTTATTTAAACGAGGCATTGTTACGATTTTGTCTTTTGTTTTCCGAATGAGCAATACACTAATACAGTGACTGCAATACTAAAGTTTTATAATACTGAAGTAAGTAACTTCACAGTACATTACTTCCGTAAGTAACTTCACAGTATTGCAGTCATTGTATTGTAATGCTCATTCGAAAAACAAAAGACAAAATCGTAACAATAATGCCTCGTTTGAATAAAAATTAGTTTGCGCAAATCTCTGCTAACAGGTCCCGGACGAATCATTGCGTTTCTTGGGGCTCCCCCTCCCTCATCGTTGGAACAACGCGCCCAGATGAATACTCGCGGGGTTTTAGCCGGTAAGAATCCGGCACTCCCCTCGCCTCTCCCCGGTGGCGGGGGGTCTTCCCCCCTCCCACAGTGAGGGGGCTACTGGCTGAAACCGGGCCTTCTGGTCCGAGATTCCAGTAGTAAAGATTTCCCCGCGTCAAAAAAAAAAAAAAAAAAATTGCTGCTAACACACACACACACACACACATACACGATAGGCAAAATTCGACCAATAACTTCCCCGTAGTGTTCATTGGGTAATACTAATGTTGGCAATAATTGAATGCACAAAAATGCATAGGTAACTTTGATAAGCCATAACTCGGCGAAAAAAAATCGTACAAACTTATTTTTTTTTTTAATTTGCAGGGAAAAGTTTATATTTTACGATGGTTGTCATGATAGTTACGAAAAAAATTCGTTCTACTCAGTAGAATGTTTCAAAGTATGCAATTTTTTGGAGACGTAACACATCCTTACTTTTGGAAAAACGGCGGAAGGGGGAGAGGCTAAATTCAAAATCTAACAATGGTTCCTTAAAGTACAAACTTCACCCTTTAAAATAAAAAAAAAAATCTTTCAGATATGACAATTTTTCGCAGTTATGCTTATTTGAAGTTGGGCAAATTTTTGACGTAAATTTTTGTTGCGATAATTTTGTTGCCCAGTGTATATTTCTCAGAGAAAGGATCATTATTCATACACACACGTAAATAAAAATATATCAATTATATATGTCAGTAAATATAGACAAGAAGTAATAGTAATTGAATTAATGCGTCAAGTATTCTTTTATTCATTAATTGTTTTCTCTTAGAAAATATAGTGCTTTATTCGTAAATAATCATTATCGTCTGTAAACGAAAAGACGAGATATATAAAACCATAAAAGGATTAATCTTTATTAATCATTATGTAACTCAAAAGAAAGAGCACCTTTATATAGCAATTAACACACTAATTCACATCCGAAAGATCAATAATAAACGCAAGACTTCGCAGAAATCATATTCTAATTATAATAAAACAATAACGCAAGTACGGTTTTATCAATAAAACGCAAATAAATTGTAATGATATCAAAGTCGAGAATCTAAATGGTATCAAGTTCGCAATAAGAAACTTCTTAATAATATCAAAGCAGAGAATCTAAATAGTATCGAGTTTCACAATAATAAACTTTTGTATGACAAAGATTTCTGTGTAATATCTTAAATCGTTTATCGTGTAACACGTTATAGACAATAAATATAAGTGGAATCGAATTAACAAACGTGCACGGTCTATCGTTAATAAGCTCAATTTATCCAGAGAATGAAATGTACCCATAGAGATTATCTCCGACGTTATCATCGAAGATGAATCTTTGCTTCCAGAAATCCCAATCTCTGAAACCAATGATCGATTTATTAATAGCCCGTAAGGCATCTCTATGCGTTAGACGAAATCTAACGCATACTCGTAAATGATCAATGGTTTATTAAAGATCGAAAAATATTATCTTTAATTAATGATCGTATTGACCATATCCGTTAGGAAGTTCTTGTCCTTCGTCATGACGATTGCTTCGACTGAGCCTGAAAGGCTCTTCTCGTTCGACCACGCCCAAAAGGCCCTTCTCGAAAGTTCAATGGCGACGTCGTTCCTTCCAATAACTGCGTCGTAATAATGACTGTCTCTCATTTATACAGCTCGTTTTGTCTCAAAGATGCAAATCGGCCACGCTGATATCAATCGTCCAATATTCATGCTTCCGTACAAACGAGATATTAAATAAATCAGAACTGTTACCGTAAAGGATATCTTAAACTCGACTCGCGTAATATACAGAAAAACACCGCAATTGGACACAATGCGCTATGTAGGACGGTCAGCACACGAATGCTCGCTGTGCCGCAGGCACGCCCGCACGAATTTGCACTCTCTCTCTCTCTCTCTAGAACTTTCTGTCTCCGGGTTGCAACGTTGACTGCGCCACGCGCGCAGTAATACATAATTCTCGCATCGAGAGCAGTAGTAGTTGTAGGGAGCAGCATCTCTGCCTCCCTTATTCATTATTGGTTGGCTCTCTCGCGAGCTCGAGAGTTACGAGGTTGGCAGAACTGCCCGAGTAGCCGTTAGAATATATCAAGACTCGTGGCTGTTGCATGTTCTGCAATAAAGTATTCTTTTCACATCAGTAATCGAGAGTGCAATCATTCTACAATTCCTCTCATCGATACGTCGGTAGTAGGCCGACACGCGGAGGTCTGATAATCCTCCGCGTAGCAATTTCCTACATTGGTGACCCCGAAAAAGAATCACGCAACGGTTCCAGCACAAGTTACTACCGGAACCCCGAGTCAGAGATCAATCCTCGTGCGGACCAGCTTTCCCCGAGGAACGGACGCGGATGTCGCAGACTAAAATTCCTGCAGCAGCAGATTACATCCCGGCGACCGCGTTCCTGGCCGTCACTCGTCCACGCCGCGGTCAACCAGCCTTGCCGCGCGGAAACGTTATTCGGGCGGCCATTTTTGCCGCGCTTTTTGCACAAGGCACATAAAGGTGGACACGTGAGACCCCATCGTCAACCGAGTGGTCACAGCGGCTTCGCCGTCTTGTTATCACGACCATCTCCTTGGTGCGACCGGCTGTTCCTCTCCGCCGTCGCCAGACCGTCGACGCCACGAGCCAACGGCGTCGTCGCCACCAGATTCGCCGTAATTGCGTGAAGCCAACGACACCGGCGCCTTGGATTCCGTCGTCGTCAAGACATTAAATGCGTGAAGCCAACGTCTCCGGCGCCTTGGGTCCCATCGTCACCGGGGCTTTGGATTCTACCCACCATTTACCAAACTATAGTAATTTAGAAGTAGGTTAGTAATCCGTCCCGCGTCGTTCATATTTTTTCTCAACGCTCGTGTCGTATAACGCTCGTGTCGTGTAACGCTTATGTTGTTATGTCGTTTAACGCTCGTATCGTATAACGCTCGTGTCGTTTATGTGTTCAACACTCGCGTCGTTTATCGCTTATTTTGCGTAAATTAAGAAATCTTAAACAATGTCGGACGCAGCTCTCCAAGCCCGCGCGGAGGCAGCGGAAAACCAGCTCGCGCAATTACAAACCCAGTTTGCGCAATTACGAGCCCAGCTAAACGCCCAGGGCCTCAATCCAGCCTACCTCAGACGCGATTGATAATAATATTCAAATTCCGCGAATAGATAATTACAGGGTTCCCAAGATTCCCCTGTTTTCTCAAGTTGACCCAGCATTGTGGTTTATCCAAGCCGAGATTTCTATGAGAAATGCCCGGATCACTATAGAGTCAACTAAAGCCGACACCATTCTCGCTGCACTTGATGTCGAAGTTTTAGGCTGCGTAAGGGACATAATTACTGCAAACCCTCCCCCGGCGGATATTTACGAGCAAATTAAAGCCCGAATAATCGCGACATACGCGCCGTCGGATGAAACAAAGCTACGAAAGCTTTTAAGGGGACAAGTTGGGACCGACGGAAAACCTTCGTTAATTCTCAGTCGACTGCGCGGTCTCAACGACGGGAATATAGACGATAACGTAATTAAATCAATTTTCCTGGATCAATTACCACGCGAACACCGGCGCAATCCTGGTAGCCACGGGAGTTACCGACCTCAACCGACTAGCCGAGGCCGCCGACCGAATGGCTGAAAGCACTCTCGGAAGCGAGTCGTACGCGTCCTACCGTAACTAAGGAGAACATATCCCCCTCCCGCAAAGACCGAGATACAGCAACTTATCGCACGATGTGGCCGCGTTAAAAAAAAAATCGAAAAGCTAGGAAAAGCACGCAATTCGCGTTCGCGATCCAGTTCCCGCAGGCGCAGAACCTCAACCTCGCCAAGCAAGGCGATTACACCCGCGCTCTGCCCGGCTCATACTAACTACCCCGATAATCCGACGTCGTGCCGTAAATGGTGCTCGAAATACGAAACATGGAAAGAGCAAAAAAACTAAACAAACCTCCCCGTTTGGAGACGGTCGGCGAGGGCCTTCAAATTTCTAGCCGTCTCCACGTTCGTGATCGTGCTAGCGGCCAAATGTTCTTAGTCGATACAGGCGCGGATATCTCCCTTGTACCCTGCTATCGATCGGGTCAAGGGGAAGCCCTCTGAATTAAAACTTTTTGCAGCAAACGATACGCGCATCGACACGTTTGGGGAATCGCTCCGCGAGCTTGACCTTGGTTTGAGACGACCCATTCGATGGAATTTTTGCATTGCCGCGGTTCCTTACCCCATTATCGGCGCCGACCTACTATCGCATTACGGGTTAATAGTAGACTTAAAACGACGACGTCTCGTAGATTCAACTACTAAATTATATACCCTCGCGATTAAAAAACCGGCCCCTGCGCATTCGATTAATACGGTAAATCCCTCATCTGAGTTTTCTAAAATACTCAAAGAGTTTCCGCAAATAACAGGAGCCCTTCCTCTCTCCCCACCGTCCAATTGTGACGTGTTCCATCATATTATCACCACAGGCCCTCCAGTCGCTGAGCGCGCCAGGCGCCTTCCTCCTGATAAACTCAAGGCCGCAAAGGCCGAGATCAAGGCTTTAGTCGAAGCAGGCATTTGTCGCCCTTCTAGCAGTCCATGGGCCAGCCCCATTCATCTAGTTCGTAAAAAAGACGGTACCTGGCGGGTGTGCGGTGATTATCGCGGTGTAAATGCAATCACGCGACCTAGATAGATATCCCACCCCCCACTTACATGACTGTTCCGTTAATTTACACGGTAAAACGATTTTTTCATCCCTCGACTTACACAAAGCCTATAATCAAATTCCAATGGCCCCCGAGGACATTGAGAAAACAGCTATTATAACCCCTTTTGGATTATTTGAGTACTTATTTATGACCTTTGGCCTTCGTAATGCCGGTCAATCCTTCCAACGTTATATAAATCGCGCCTTTAGGCGATCTAGATTTTGTGTTTATTTATATGGACGATATCCTAATCGCTTCCTCTTCTCCAGAGGAGCACGCTAAACATTTACGCATTGTATTTCAAGAGCTTAAAGAATTTCACCTCCGCCTTAACGTTGATAAGTGCGTGTTCGGTGTACAGGAACTTAAAGTTCCTCGGATATATAATAAACGATAAAGGAATCCGCCCCATTCCAGAAAAAGTTGAGGCGATTACCAAATTTCCTAGGCCCAAAACCATTTCCGACCTACGCCGCTTTCCTCGGCATGATAAATTTTTACCGTCGCAACGTCCCTCGCGCGGCAGAAGCACAAGCACCATTAAATTCATTACTAGTCGACTCACGTAAAAACGATAAGCGTGTAATTGTATGGTCCGACGAATTAATCGAAGCGTTTGAAAAGACCAAAAACGGCCTCGCTAACGCTGCAATGCTGGTGCACCCCCGTATTGGCGCGGAGCTCCGTATCGTCGCGGACGCTTCCGACTTCGCCATGGGGGCAGTTCTTGAACAGAAAAAACAAAATACTTGGGAGCCCCTAGCATTTTTTTCGCGTAAATTCTCCCCCGCGCAAACTCGGTATAGCGCTTACGACCGCGAACTCACGGCGATATTCGAATCCGTCAAATACTTCCGTTATTTTGTAGAAGGACGTGAATTCAAAATTATAACCGATCACAAACCACTCATGTACGCGTTTATGCAACGATCTGACAAGGCGTCTCCGCGACAACTACGCCAATTGTCATATATCGCTCAGTTCACTACACAGATCGAACACATCGCTGGTCTACAGAATGTTGTCGCGGATTCGCTTTCGCGGATCGAATCCCTACGTTTACCTGTAGAATTTAGTCTCATTGAGCTCGCCGAACTTCAGAAGAGCGACGAGCAACTCAAGCTGATCTGTGGCACCCCTGATCATCCGTTAAAATTAAAAAAGATTCAGTGGGGTCCGGATCATTCAACCGTATATTGCGAAATTTCAGGCGAGGCTATTCGGCCATATATTCCCGACAGTCTTCGCGCCAGGGTATTTCAAATGTTTCACAACCCTGCCCACCCTAGCGGCAAAATTACGGATCGCACTATCCGACAGCGTTATGTCTGGCCCAACATGCATCGCGATATCGCTAAATGGTGTAAAAACTGTATTGAATGCCAGCAAGCGAAAGTCTCTCGTCACGTAAAACTAATTCCTGAGCACTTCGTTGCTCCCGACGGGCGATTTGATCAGGTGCATATTCGACATTATCGGCCCATTGCCTCCTTCCGAGGGTTACTCTTATTGTCTTACTATGATCGACAGATTTTCGCGTTGGGCCGAGGCAATTCCCCTTAAAGATATCTCCGCGCAAACCGTTGCAAGAGCGTTTTACGACACATGGATTTCCCGCTACGGAACCCCTCGATTACTAACTACGGATCAGGGAGCTCAATTTGAATCCCGTCTATTCGAGGCGCTGCTCTCATTAATCGGTTGCGAGCGGATTCGTACAACCGCCTACCACCCGGAGTCAAACGGCATGATTGAACGTTGGCACCGGGTACTTAAAGCCGCAATTATGTGCCATGCCGATGCGTGCTGGACACGTACTCTGTCCACCGTTTTATTAGGACTTCGGTCGCACGTCCGCACCGACACTAATGCGTCACCCGCCGAATTCATGTTCGGGACAACTTTGCGACTTCCCGGGGAATTCTTCCTCCCCGATGATTATACACCAAAACCTAATTACTTTCTTGAGGAGTTCCGTGAATATATGCGTCAAGTCCGACCGGTCCCTGTCGCGCATAAACATAAAAGACGCGCCTTTTACTTCAAAGATTTATATAATTGTACTCATGTATTTTTACGCAATATGGCTAAAAGGGCTTTAGAGCGTCCATACACCGGCCCGCACAAAGTAGTACAACGCATCTCAGAGCGTATATTCGATATTGACATCAACGGAAACACAAAAAGCGTGTCCGTCGATTTATTAAAACCGGCATACTTCGTTCCGGACGACCCTCCTACGACCCCTGAAAATGTAAATTTAAATCCACCCGTACTTAAGACTTACTCTCGTAAGACAGTCACGTTTGCGCCGTCCACTAAACCAAAGTGATTTAATTTTAAGGACGAATAAGTGATACTATTCTATATTATATTCTATAAGTGATACTATGTAATATTATTAGCTATAAGTCAGCTCAAAGTTCGTTTAAATGTTCATTATATTATAAGTCAAGGTATTGTCAACCTCGTGCAATAGCACCAAGCCAAACGCGTAAGCACATTCGTTAAGTGCAATATTATTTAAAAAAAAGTAAAGACAAACGATTATTTCGTTAACACTCGGGGGGGAGTGTGTAGGGAGCAGCATCTCTGCCTCCCTTATTCCTTATTGGTTGGCTCTCTCGCGAGCTCGAGAGTTACGAGGTTGGCAGAACTGCCCGAGTAGCCGTTAGAATATATCAAGACTCGTGGCTGTTGCATGTTCTGCAATAAAGTATTCTTTTCACATCAGTAATCGAGAGTGTAATCATTTCACAATTCCTCTCATCGATACGTCGGTAGTAGGCCGACACGCGGAGGTCTGATAATCCTCCGCGTAGCAATTTCCTACATAGTAGCTGACACTAACGCTATCTGTTAGTAGTTCAATAGAACTACAATTCTTACTGATGACTTTCTCGTCGACGAATACACAATCTCTTCCGTTTTTCTACTTTATCTTTTAACAAGAAGTTTGACAAAGTTTTGTGTGCAGAATGGGAGCAGGACAAGGAGATGGCAGGATGCGGAGAGAAGCTGGATAGGAGGCGAAGGAGACAATAGGAGAGGTGGTGAAAAGAAGAGATCCCAGCTAAGGAGCAGACAGCCTATCATGCGAGGAGGTGGCGGACGGAAGTAGAGCGGAAAGGAGGGAAATGAGGGGCGGGGGAAGTTTGAAGCGCGGAAGGGAGAGAGGTAATGTAGTGTGTATTATAGGGCCGCAATGGTCAGGTCGGGCTAGGAAGAGGTATGTTTTGTAAAGGGTTGGGTACGTTCCTTATAAAAACACCTTGCAAACCCTGCGGGGACAAGCAATAAATATATACAATACAATACAATATTTTTTCATACGCTATTAGAAAATACCTATGTTATGCAATATTGCCAAAGATTACACTAAATTTTAGTGTAATACATTATTTAATATATTACATTTTATATAAAAATATTTATATTTATATTTAAAATATTTTTAATGAAAAAAATGTGTAGTGTAATAAGAGAAGTGTTATTAATAAACAATTATTATTAATTAAAAGTGTAATAATTCATTCGGTATTTATGCATAAAAAAGGCCTCCTCTCC
The DNA here is from genome assembly GCA_030770255.1 of Temnothorax ravouxi. NCBI lineage: Eukaryota > Metazoa > Arthropoda > Insecta > Hymenoptera > Formicidae > Temnothorax > Temnothorax ravouxi. Next base: position 26,555 of record JASTWP010002172.1, on the reverse strand, counting down.
GATTTTAATGATATATGTTGTCAAGGTCATGACCCCGAGTGACCTTCAGAAGGTTTTAGCCGTCGCTAAAAAGTTTGGAAAATATAGCAGGTATTTTGAGTATTAGAAGGCATAAATGGCTAATATATATGTCGAAATAGTTCACGCATACACATTCCACGCAAAACGAGGTGCCACATGGGTTCGTGACGCGCCCGACACTATGCTTCGTACCGCGTGCCTTGCTCGCACACCGTAATACCGCGTATTCGCATGCCTTTTTCGCACACCGTAATGCCGCGTACCGCGTGCCTTTTTCGCACACCATAATGCCGCGTACCGCGTGCCTTTCTCGCACACCGTAATGGTCGCCTCGACCACCTGTTCCGCACGTTTCTACTATTTTCGCGAACTAAGTCTCTCCACGCCTCTCCTGTCCAGCACTACCTTGCACCGGCTGCGATGCCTGGGCCCATAACCTGTTGAGGCACCCGTCATAGGAAAGGAGCAGGAGTTTCCTTGTCAGGAATAGAGACGACTCCTTTTGCAATAAATGACTTTTATTTAGTATCGCGTGCTATCGTTTCGGCAGTTTGCTTGCGACTGTACAACATGGCCGCGCTCGGAGGTTCTGGGAGCCCGCTCACCCGAAGTGCTGCGCTCGGCACACATCGCGCCATCTCGGAATACGCATACGCGTCAAATGCGACGACCTGCCTTAACACTTTTCCCACGTACTTTTTTAGAAAGAGAGGCAGCCTTGCCAGTTTTACAGTTACAAGCAGATATTATTTTGGCTCGGACGCTGTAGACCCACGTACACGGAGGGTTAAATATGCATTAAGCATCGTCTACAATGGCTGTAGCAGTAAGGTTGTAAGACTGTAATATTTAGTCGTAGGTTACAAAGATTTTAGTCTTGAAACCATACTGTCTACAATAGCAGTAAGACATAACCATAAGATGGACCAATGAAGAAAGAGAATATGGAGTCTGCCACAAAAGTGCTTACAAGATCTGTTTGATGTTTCTGCTAGAAGCAGCAAGTTTTGTGGGTTTTGTGTTATCTTTATTTTTTTCTGTGCATTCTATACACACAGAAGCAGTATGTAACAAGAATAGAGACTTTTTAATTATTATTACAAGTGATTGTCATTGGTAAATACGGCTGCACGTGTCACAGGCTGTAGTTGGTAGGGCAGAAACTTTGTCCTCCTTATTTTACCTGACAGCTTTAATCACATGTACTAAATGTTGCAAAAGCAAAAGATCTACAGGGTGTATGAAAATTTTATTGTACAGAAGGTAAAACTCATTCGATGTACTACATTCATTCTGTGGAACGTGTTCTATATGATAAGATTATGCTAATGGTTGTAATTTTATTCAGGTTAGGGCGTGGGATATTTTTTTAGAACTAAAGTCAGCTTTTGGTGGCAATAAAATTTAACCTGCATGGTCAGGCGAGTGTACAAAACGTTTGACTGCTCTCACACTTGTTACAGTTAGCCTGCTTATCCTACGATTACATATAATGGGCTCAAAGTTACCTATATTTATCAGGTGTGATTGTATATGTTAGATTTATTTGTAATTTTAATCTACGTATAGTATAACTATAATGATGATGCGTATACTTTCTAGATTCGACAATCCTGCATTGGTTGTAACAACACCAACAAGATAGTGTACATAATCGTTTAAATATGCCTGATGCGTGCGTGTCAAAAATTGATTTACAGAAATTAAACCTTATAATACATTTTATGTTATATTGACATTAAAGCATTGTACTTCAAATATTAACGTATTGAATACAAAAAGTCAAAAGCAGACGTTGGCGGGTGAGATCAATGTATAGAAGGAAACGTCAAGGTTTCGTGTCTAACCTATTTCGCGAAATAAAATTAAGTGATCACGAAGAATTTTTTATGTACACGCGACTCGACTTTGCCCAGAACAGAATAAAATTTTACTGGAGTTAACAACTCCATATCTTACTAAGTACAGCAATCGAAAACTTTTGCCACCTGAAATAAAACTGGTCATAACTTTAACGTAAGTAGTTAAATTAATGATAGTAATAGGTACTCTTGTTTTAATTTACTCTTGATAGTTTTTTTTCTTTTGCAGATATCTTGCTCAAGGGGATAGCGTTGTAACTAAACATCTAGAATATCGTGTGGAAAGATCAACAGTACACAAAATTCTGAGGAATAGAAGAAGAAAAGTGAGGAGTTCTTACTTAAGTAGCAATTTCCAAATTGCATAGGAGCGCTTAATTGCATAGGTCGACATATGGAAATACAAGCACCGCCATGCTCAGGAACGGAATTCTATAACTATAAAAAATATTTTAGCATAGCATTTATCTTATGGCTTTGTGTGATGCCAATTACAAATTCACTTGGGTTGACATTAGTCAATTTGGTAAATATATCTTTTATTTATATATACATACACAGCTTATATATATGTGGTGTGTATATTTATTTATATATATATTTATATCTAGAAAAGCTATTATATGTATGATGTCCTGCTTAACAAAAAATATAATTCTTTTTAGGATCCATAAGTGATGGTGGTGTATGGAGCAAGACAAACTTTGCTGCTAATTTGGAAAACAATGCAGCAGACTTACCAGAACCTACACCTTTACCAGGAAGAGATATTCCATTTCCTTATATTATAGTTACTGACAAAGCATTTCCTTTGAAACCATGCCTAATGCGTCCCTTATCCAAAAAAGGTAAACAGGTTGACGAATGAAAAGCGAATATTTAATTACCGATTAAGTCGAGCACGATTGTGTATAGAGAACGCTTTTGGTATTCTTACTTCTCGTTGGAAGATTCTACATAGAAGAATTAGTTGCTCAGTACAAAATGCAGAAAAGATTTGTAAAGCACTTGTATGCTTGCACAATTTTGCCATGAGTGGTAATAACAGTGACCAATATTCTTGGTCTGAATGGCTTTATTCAGAAGATCATGAGGAAAGATGTCTTGAAGATCGATGGCATAATATAGAGGCTGAACAATATTTTAAACAGTTATCAAGAGTAGAACCTGACAGAGCTGGATCTTATTCTTTGGACTTACGTAATTATTTAAAAGAGTACTTTATATCACGTACTAGCCATACTCAAGCACCATGGCAATTTCAAAGAGCATTTAGAGGTTTGAATATCAACCCACCTGTTTAACATACTATTGTCGTATACTTACTATTTTTTATTTAGTGACATACGATATTATAATAAACGCTGTAACACTGGTGTACGTAGTGTTTATGTAACCTCTTATGTCAGTATATAGTTAAAACTATGAATGTTATAAAAAATAATCAGTCAAAAATAATAATTATACACAGTCGTATTATTACTTAATAATGTTCTTATTTCTAAAAGTATTAAAAGTTACACTTGCAAGTATAATTTTCTATGTATAAGATAGAACGAAGTTTTTTGTTAAAACTTATTAAGAATATGTTTTTTATATGTTATTGGATATGTTATAAAAACTTATTTAAAACGGCAAAATAAGGTTATTTTATTTTGATAAAAATACTTTATAATTATAAAGTACAAAGACTTAAAAGAACATTGTATATATAATGTCACCCATAATTTATAGCAATTATTACAAGGTACATTTAAAAAAGCTGTAATTTTTTGTAGCTTTAAAAATAAAATAAATACTTATGTATATTATAATGTCTTTGAATAGTGCGATTTGCGATTTTAACAACTTTTAAGGTATTCCTTTCATGACACCAAAGTCTTAAGAATTAACTGATTTTTTGGTACGAAGAAAGTTAAAATGCATATCTTTACGCCAGAAAAAAATTAAACCACATTACCGAACATATAAAGAAGAATTATGACTTTAAAAATTCGATATTTTATATGTGACGTTATCGAAAAAAGTCTATTTTTTACATTTCAATGTAATAATTTGTTTATCAAATCGCTTAAAATATTAAATATTAACTGCGCTACATATTCGCTAAACTCTATACTTTCGATAGTGCTGATAAAAATACAGAGTCACCGAATATTTAAACAAAATATTTAATGTTAAAAGTTGAACTTGAAATGTGGTTTATAGTGAATATTTTTAATGGCGACTTTCAAGGAATTATTTGGCAACGCTGCAAGCTGTGCGCTCATGTCACACTTCAGTTCATCTAAAGGCATGTCACAAGCAGTACACCACAGTTCAGCTACAAGCATTTTAATTTCTACAAGTCGACGTCCATTCAAAAACTGGATAATTTGCAAAATCGGACTCCTTTACCAAAATATAAATTACAGTTACAATGCCAATTATCTTGTTCTTCCAGTTATTTAATTAATAACATTACCGTTTCTGTAACCTTACCTTATTGAATCTTTTCTTTGTAGAATTGATAATATTTTGAGTGCGCTGCTTTACTTTTATTTTCACAAATTGTCCCTTATTTTTGCCAACATTACTCCTCACTTTATGTTTCTTATCACTCATTATTATTATAAAATCTCTCTTTGATAAAAAGAAAATGTCACAATATTCTTTGATTAATGAAATTGACACTTACATTGACACTTTTGTTATCAACTTCACATTTTACAATCGGCGCCCTGAAAAGCGCAGCGTTGCCAAATTGTTCTGACAGTAAAATTTACCAAAAAATGAAAAATTTCTAAATACACCTAATATTTTCACTTTTTTCTTATAATTAAACGTAATAATCAATTATAACTTGATTTTATATAAGTTTAATGCAATATACAAGAGTTTGCTGAGGCCCTGCTTATATAAGCGCCTACAAAGTACGCTCCTCCGTGAAAGGAATACCTTAATGGAACTTGTGGACAATAATAGAAGAAACCTAGACGTTGTTGCAATAGAGTTGAAAAATTCATGTCGCGACTTGGAAGTAATAAGTTTACGTTGTTATCAAATTACATCTCAGGGATATTGATGCCCTTGCTGATTGTAAAAATTTACGAAAATTGTATCTTCCGCTGTAAGTATGTGCTACATTTTCTCTTAAAATACCATATCTTTTATCGAAATTTGTGTGTTTGCTTCTCTTGCATTTCGAGCACCTTGAAAATGTTACATTGATTTTCTCTTTGCGATTGAAGTACTGTAATAATTATATGATTTTTGTTACAGATGCCCAATCGATGAGGACAGCTTAAGCAGATTACTTTTGTCCTGTGAACGTCTAGAAAGTAGTTTATCTTGCTTCTATTACCCTCACTGATCGCATTTTGAAATTACTAAAGGGGTGCCAAAACTTGGAAGAGTTACATCTTTTTCAGGTGGAACTTGCTACCTACATATAAGAATTTATCCTTTATTATGGAACAATGTCCTAAACTGCAAAAGTTTTATCTCATATGTTGTCATGTTAGTCGAAATAATGATATGATTAATGAATGGAAGAAAGAATATCCGCATGTATCTGTCTATGTATTCGACTACAACAATTAATACAGTCGATAATTTTAATAGTTTCTGTTACTATTTTAGGTCATATCAACAATTTACTTTTTACTTATATTTACTTTTTATATTTTCATATTTACATATTTACTTTTTAAAAATAATGTAGTGAACTATTGTATGTTGTAAAAGAAGTTAATGCCTTAATAAAAATAAAATATTCATATTTATTTATTATTATATAAATAATAATCGATTATATAAATATAATCGAAGTGTTGAAGCCTTTTTTCCGCGATGTTGATCAGTTGTCTCATTGCTGCGTCGCGACTTGAATCACAGTCAAGATCGTTTATTCACATTGTAACAGTTTTATTACGTTGAAATTAACTTCTTATTTTGGAAAATAATAATGTTTAGAAAAAAAATAAACGCGTGGTCGCCACGCGAGTTAGAAGTGAAACTTTGAAGGCAAGACTTTGCCATAACTTTTCTGAAATTAATACAAAAACAATACAACGGAATTAGTCACTCCAAGCCGCCCGCAACTCGAAAATGTAGTATTACACACAGTTCACACTATAACCGTCTCGCCAGTGCCGTACGCCTGATCGAATTTTCGTGACGCGTTTTCGAGTCGCAAAATTAAACTTACTACAGTGCCAAAAGAAAGAGCCGTCTCGCCAATGCCGTACGCCTATTGATCGAATTTTCGTTACACTTTTTGTGTCGCGAAATTCGTGATTTCGTGTCGCGAATCAAACTAACTACCGTGCCTAAAAAAGTTTTACTTCAATAATTATTTAATAATAATTTAATCTTATATTATAATTATAAAAGAATGATGCAGTAGTGAATAAATTTTCGAGTTTAACTGACATATTTTTAATTTTATGTATGTGCATAATATTTGAAATATTTCATAATAAAAGTACAACTTGTTAATAGAATAATTAAAAAAACAGTTTTAATAAAAATTAATGTTCAAAAAAATAGATACTTGATACATTATTCTCTATAGAACAAGATTAATTAAAATCTTTTTCTACAAGCGTTCCGTTTTAATATTCACCGCGCCAGTACTAAAAATCTATAGTTCACGCGTGGTAATAGCACTCATACTCGTGTGAATGCTGTTATCATAAGCCTTCGGCTCATGCGGCAACTTCACGCGCGACGTAATTCGTTGTTTTCCACACTTGCCACACAAAAGATATTTACTATTATCTAAGTGTTTAAACTTGGAAGTCGCTTAAAAAACGTAAAAATTTAAAAAAAATCATATTTCTGGTTAAAATTGACATAGAATAATTTTTTTTTTAGAGGGAAGCTGAAAAGTTGTTCTTTAAAAAAAAATTACGTCGATCTTGTATTATTAAAAAATTTTCTCGACCATTTCGCGAATTTAATAATCTCTATTCTTCATGACATCCTATTCGTTGAACTCAAAATTTAATAATAATTTGTTTACGTTTTGTCCCTAGATTTTGGCTTTCGTAATAAAAGATATCATGTATATAAAAGATCTACTTTTAAAATATTTGTTAATTTAGTTATTACAATAAAATTAAAATTTTTATAATTTTTATTAGTAAATATTATAGTAAAATAATAAATATGCAAAAATGCTATTTTCAGAAATACCCATCAAAAACGTTTACACTACATCGATTTTACATCTTGGGGGCCTGTTACGTATCTTTTCACGAGGTAAAAATGCGAAAAGTGGCAGAATTCACTAGAGTATACTAGCGCTAGAGTATACTAGCACTAGAGTATAGATATTTCATTGGTTGAAACCTATCTAAAACCACAAAAATCCTCCGATTGGTGACCTAAAAAAATAATAATGCGCAGTACGGATCGACGCAAACCACAAAAAAGGGTTAAGTGAGCATTCTAGTTATATTGTTATATACTATGGTTAAGGCAATAGATTTTGGCCTACACAAAATACCAAGGACAGGAGGTTAATCGAGTTAGGGCCAATTTCACCAACCACGGTTAGCTTAACCGACGGTTAAAGTTAGCAGTATTGACCAATATTATTGGTCAATACTGCTAACTTTAACCGTCGGTTAAGCTAACCGTAGTTGGTGAAATTGGCCCTTAAAGGTAAAACATTTTTTCTTAATTTATATATTAGATTTCAAGCAAGAGTAGTAATGTTATAACAACGAAATAAAGGTATATGCAAAAATTCAGTTGAGTGCAAATTTTTCCGCAGATTTTTTATTTTTTCGTCTAATTTTTCTAGGCTATTATATTATACTCTGTTTAACCAAGTTAAGTTATGATCTACATGTGCTTATTAGTATATTAGGCTTCATTGCCCGTGAACACAAGTTTCTATTCTTTAAAATAAAAAAATGTTATAAAGTAAAATATAATAAATTTGAGATTAAAATTAAAATATATAAAATAAGTATTTATTAATAAATTTATTCTATTATAAAAGAATGATGCAATATTGAAGACATTTTCGAGTTTTTTTTTTTAATTTTATGTATGTATGTACATAATATTTCATAATAGAAGTACAATTTGTTAATAGAAAAATTGAAAAAGTAGTTTCAGTGAAAAGTAACATTTTTAAAAATACATACTTTATACATTATTCTCTGTAGAACAAGATTTGTTTTGTTAATTGAAATCTTTTTCTACTAGAGCTCCGTTTTTAGTCTAAGAGCTGACGACACTTTTGGCCAAGTGATTTTGTAAAATGCGATTTTCCGTTTTAACCTGCGTGGACGACTCTCCTTCGATAATCCAAACACGTGGCTGGCCGTACCTGGGGGGTTTAGAAGTAGGTGAGAAAAGAAACAGATTTTCCAAGCCATAGTATAAGTCTCAATTTTTATCGGATATTGATAAATGGTCACTCAGGAACATGCAAATGAATTGCCAGTTCGATTGCTCGGGGGAATTAGTCGCCAGGCTTAATTATAAATAATTAAAAATAATTATTTTCAAGTTACACTATAAAAACTGGGTTTTTTTAAGTAACAAGTATAGTGCTAACACATGCCACCAAAAAAAAGCCAAATAAAAATTTTGGTGGCAACATCTCTAAAAAAATTATTGAAAATGTTCCTGAGTGATCAATTATTTATCAATATCCGATAAAAATTAAGACTTATACTATGACTTGAAAATCCGTTTTTTTTCTCACCTGCGTACTTCTAAATCCCCCAGGTACGGCCAGCCAGGTTGGGATTAATTATCGAAGGAGAGTCGTCCACGCAGGTTAAAACGGAAAATCGCTATTTTACAAAATCACTTGGCCAAAAGTGTCGTCAGCTCTCTGACTATTTAATATTCACTGCCAGTACGAAAAATCTATAAAAGAAAGCGATCTCGATCCTTACGGTATCCTCTTCCCTTTTATCTTACAATTAGATATGTGGATGATGTTGCAATGGCGGCTCCTGCCTCTATGTTCAACATCATTCTACAAACTTTTAATTCGTTTCATCCTAGACTTCAATTTACTTTGAAAGAAGGAATTGATAACAGACTGAATTTTCTAGACGTTACTCTTATTTTACATAATAACCACATTATTTTTGACTGGTTTCATAACCCTACATTTTCGGGAAGATACCTTAATTTTGAGTCGCAACACCCCCTCTGCCAAAAAAGAGGCACAGTGATCTCACTTATAGACAGGGCTTTCCGCCTTTCTCATCCAAGCTTCCGCCAAAAAAATATTGAATTCGCGATCAATTGCTTGATTAATGATTATATTAACGGCTATCTGCTCCAATTTATCTTTCGCATTGTGAACAACGAATGGCTCTTAATTAGCCCGGTTTCCTTTCGATTGGATTTCCAATAGAATCTCAACTTAATGAAAAATGTATAGTTTTCGTTACTTACATATGCAGACAAAAATGTCAATGTGAATGAAAGCAAGATAAACTTATATAATCTTTACGCTATAATCTTATACTAAAAAAGCAATGATTATTATACTCCATATATTTTATTTTCTTTCAGCGAGAAAATAGGACACGTACGGACCGACGGTCCTAAAAACATAGCAGAAAGTCGGAACCAATAGATCAAGGGTGCGGACAGAGAGTGAGCATACCGATTGGTACTGTGGTCTCAATTTACCTGTAATATTTTGAAACCCAGCAGAGGTGGCACCGTCTGTAGTAGAAAAAATTTTCAAGTGAAGAGCTACTTCAAAAATTTGGTTAAATTTTGCTAGTACAGCCGCGAGTACTGGAGATCGCAAATTTTGAACGGACACAAGTGACGCATGCACAGAGGGGCTAGGGGTCTCAAAACTTTGTTTCTCCGTGCAAAAAATTATTTTTTGTGGCTCTTTAAGAAAAAATAACGTAAGTGTTAAAATTAAATATATAAGGGCCGATATCACAGTCTGCGATTAACGTGATCCTCCGATTAAACTCACTCTTCGTCTCTTTCTGGAAGGACAGTTAGAAAGAGACGAAGAGTGAGTTTAATCGGAGGACCACGTTAATTGGAAATTGTAATATCGGCCCTAAGACAATTATTTGTCAAAATAATGAGTTTTTCACTATATTCTCGTGTTTGAAAATTTTAGAGTTAGAATAATGGCTGTACGGAGTGCCGATGACCTGACGTATGCACTTCGTGACCGTGAGGAAGTCGATTATTTCGAGGGCGAATTATCTTACGAGGAAGATAACGTTGAAGAAGAGGAGGCACATTGACACTGAAGAAGATGGGAACGATTTTGAGAACGAAGATGAGGAACTCGAAGATGAGGAACTCGAAGATGACACGCTTTCAGAAGAATCGGCGAGGGAAGAAGAACTTTTATTCGAGGTAGAAATGGTTACAAGTGGTCTCGAAATGCATCAGAAGTAAGTCTCGAGTCTCCACAAATGCATGTTCCTTCACCGGCAGCAAATGTATTACATATTCGCAGTCCTCTCGACGCGTGGAGCGAATTATTCACGGACGAATTATTGTCTATTATCGTTACTCATACAAATGAAGAAATTGCGATGAATGTCCGTGACTCTGACGAAGGAGAAACTCCGGCATATCGTAGGGAAACAGATGTATTAGAAATAAAAGCGTATATAGGATTATTATACTACGCGGGTGCTATGTGGCCAGTCAAAACAATTAGTTGCAGATATGTGGTCATCGGAATTTGGCGTACCTTTCTATGTCTCTGTTATGAGTTGTCAGCGTTTCCGAGCTCTTGTCAAGTGTATTACGATTTGATGATAAACAAACGAGAGAAGCGAGGGAAGCGTCGGATATATTTGCTCCGATTCGAGAAATATGGGATTTATTTATCAAACGTTGTCGTGAAAACTATGTTCCGTCTAATAATCTGACAATAGATAAACAGCTCTTAGTTTTTCATGGTACTTTTTCTGCTCGAGTATATATACGAATCAAATCCTGCACGTTCCGGCATAAAAATTATTTCCATGAACGACGCGAAAACTTATTATATGTGTAATGCTATACCGTATATCGGCAAAGTAAACACACATAAAGACGAATCTGTGCCAGAAGTATTATGTGCGTACACTAACAGAACCGATATATAATTCAAATCGCACAGTAACTTTTGATAATTGGTTCACAACAATAAGAATTTGTGATAAATTGCGTAACCAGTATGGTTTACATGCTATCGGGACAATCAGAACAAAATAAGCGAGAGATTCCTGGTACGTTTACTACCTGTGCATCCGTTGGACATTGCGCGTTATGGCTATGATAATAGCAAAAATATAACACTTCTTTCTTTTTGTCCGAAAAGGAATAAAATAGTTCTTGCTGTGTCAACTCTGCATAAAAAAGGTAAAGTTGATATTTCGAAAAAGCCAGAAATTATTGAGTTTTATAATGAAACTAAAGGCGGAGTTGACACATTTGATAAAATGGTTTCTTTATACACAACAGCTAGACAGACAGCTAGATGGCCAATGCGTGTTTTTTATGGAATGCTGGACCAAGGTGGTGTCAACGCGGCAATTCTATATAATTTGATTACAGAAAATCAGTGCTTATCCCGCCAAAAATTTTTAAAACATCTTTCTTTGTCGCTATGTAAACCGCATATGGAGCGTCGCTTAAATATAACCAATCTAAATAAAACTATAAGAAATAGTATCTCGCTTATACTGAATAAGCCCAACGAGCCTCATATGATACATGGAGGGCTTGATAAGTTAGGAAAAAGAAAAAGATGCTTTTACTGCCCTACAAAACCCGATAAAATAACGAAATTTTGTTGTGCAAATTGTCAAAATTCTGTATGTGACGTACATCGTTTATATGTATGCTGGGATTGTTATCAATCATAAAATATAAAATACAAACTTTTATAATATTTTCACTGTTCTTTTATAACATATCATATATAATAATTTTCAATAAATACACAATTTAAAACAAATATCATATAATTATCTCATTTTTATTCCCTTTTTTTTGTGAATTTAACGACATCGAAAATACGCTATTTTTTTTAATTGTAAAAAAATACTGTTTCTTAATAATTCAAGATCGACGTCATTTTTTTGTTAAAGAACAACTCTTCAGCTTCTATTTAAAAAAAAATTATTCTACGTCTATTTTAACCCATTGGCTGTGTAAGAATTTTACTATGGGCCAAAAGTGTGTTGAAAAAAAAGTTTATCGGATTATTATGAAACTTGATACCCTTATGTTTTTTGGGTCTCTGAATCCGAATATGATGTCAGATTTACAAAATTCAAAATGGCGGGTCCAATATGGCGGATCAAAATTACATAAAAAATGGTCTGATTTTCATGAAATTTGGTACCCTTATGTTTTTTGGGTCTCTGAATCCGAATATGATGTCAGATTTAAAACATAAGGGTACCAAATTTCATGAAAATCAGACCATTTTTTGTAATTTTGATCCGCCATATTGGATCCGCCATTTTGAATTTTAAAAATCTGACTTCATATTCGGATTCAGAGACCCAAAAAACATAAGGGTACCAAATTTCATGAAAATCAGACCATTTTTTGTAATTTTGATCCGCCATATTGGATCCGCCATTTTGAATTTTGTACATCTGACTTCGGATTCGTAATCAGCGACCCCAGAAACCCCCGAGTAACAAGTTTCAAGCAAATTCAGAAAGTTTTAAGATATAATTTTTTTTTAATTTTTACGTTTTTTTAGGGACTTTCCCAAGTTTAAACAGTTATTTAATAGTTAAATAGTATCTTGCGTGACAAGTGTGGAAAGCAATAAATTACATCGCGCGTGAAGTTGCCGCATTAGCCGAAGGTGATGATACCTGGGGGGTTTAGAAGTACGCAGGTGAGAAAAAAAACATATATTCAAGTCATAGTATAAGTTTCAATTTCTATCAGATATTGATAATTTGTCACTCAGGAACATGCAAATGAATTGCCAGTTCGATCGGGGGAATTAATCGCCAGGCTTAATTATAAATAATTAAAAATACTATTAAAAATAATTATTTTTAAGTCATACTATAAAAACTTTTTTTAGTGACAAGTATATAGTACTAACACATGCCACCCAAAAAAAAGCCAAATAAAAATTTTGGTGGCAACATCTCTAAAAAAATTATTGAAAATGTTCCTGTGTGATCAATTATTTATCAATATCTGATAAAAATTAAGACTTATACTATGACTTGAAAATCCAGTTTTTTTTCTCACCTGCGTACTTCTAAACTCCCCAGGTACGGCCAGCCAGGTGTTCGGATTATCGAAGAGAGTTCGTCCACGCAGGTTAAAACGGAAAATCGTATTTTATAAAATCACTTGGCCAAAAGTGTCGTCAGCTCTCCGACTATTTAATATTCACTGACAGTACGAAAAATCTATAAAAGAAAGTGATCTCGATCCTTACGGTATCTCTCCCCTTTACAATTAGATATGTGGATGATGTTGCAATGGCGGCTCCTTGCCTCTATGTTCAACATCATTCTACAAACTTTTAATTCGTTTCATCCTAGACTTCAATTTACTTTCTAAAAAGAAGTTAATAACAGACTGAATTTTCTAGGCGTTACTCTTATTTTACATAATAACCACATTATTTTTGACTGGTTTCATAAACCTACATTTTCGGGGAGATACTTTAATTTTGAGTCGCGACACCCCGTCTGCCAAAAAAGAGGCACGGTGATCTCACTTATAGACAGGGCTTTCCGCCTTTCTCATCCAAGCTTCCGCCAGAAAAATATTGAATTCGCGATCAATTGCTTGATTATTAACGGCTATCCACTCCAATTTATTTTCAATACTTTAAAACTTTGATTACTTTACACAACAAAACAACTATGAATACTACAACGACTAATGAGAATATTGTCTGAATACATAGAACACCAACCATATTTTACCATACGTTTCATCCCATCTATTTCAGAACAATTTAATAATGTTATCCGTGACTTAAAAACTAGAATATCCTACACTGGCATGAATAAACTTGTTAGACAATTCACATCCGGGTACATAAAGATGCAATTCCTACAGGATCACATAATAATGTTGTTTACAAAATTCCGTGTAAAGATTGTGAACGCATCATACGTAGGACAGACAAAAAGATTATTAAAAACGCGAATAGCGGAACATTTTAATCATATTAATAAAAATACGAAACAGATGTCTGTAGTGACTGAACACAGACTCATAGGTCATGAATTCGATTGGAATATGGTCGAGGTTTTGGATAAGGAACATTTTTATAGAAAGAGATTATTGTCTGAAATGATTTTTATAAAAAGACAAAAGAACGGTCTCAATTTACAAATAGATACATAAAGTCTTTACCACGCGTACTTTCCAATCATAAACAAGCTGCCTAAAATTTAATAACAACGATCAATGTTTGTATATAAATTTAACTCTCTTTGACCTGTGTCGAATTATTATAACAGTCAGTATTCTCTCGTTGCTCGAGACAGACGGTGCTCATTACGAATGGGGAGGGTAAGTTGCCTCCATATTAGACTATCACACCCGCACTTTTGATATACAATAGATTATATTATTTAGGATGACAATATCTCCATCCTTTGTGGCGGGAACCCAGAGGAGGCTATATAATCCTCGTCATTCGTGGAATGGTCACCGTTCGTCGCTTAATTTACCATACGTTTTGTAAGTGTTTTGCTGTAAAAACCGTAAATTGCGAATTCATGTATTTTTATATTTGTGATCTTGTGATCGTGTTAGATTGCTGAAAATTGTCCGAAAAGGGACCAAAACGTTCAAACACTTATAAATACAGAATAAATATATCCTTCGCATTATGAACAGCGAATGGTACTTAATTAGCCCGGTTTCCTTCCGATTGGATTTCCAACAGAGCCTCACTCAACTCAAAGAAAAATATATAGTTTATGTCACTTACACATGCAGACAAAAATGTCAATACTAGCAATGTGAATGGAAGCAAGATAAACTTTGATTATATAATCTTTACGCTATAATTACAAATATATGATATGATATATTTTAGTGCTAAAAAAGTAAGGATTATTATTCTCGATATATTTTATCTTTTTTCAGCGAGAAAATATGGCATCTCATTATCAACCATATTGCGAGAGTTGTAGCCGATATCCCTATGTCGGCAGAGTATCCGTAGGAGAGGAGGATCGTGTTGACTTTATCTATCAATTTGTGAAGGGAAGATATGTTGCCGAGTACCACCAGAATGTTAGCATATTCTATACTGCTCCTGACATAATTGGGCCACCTGAATTTTCAAACTATGGAGAACTCTTTCATTTACCAGTACTTTAGAAATGACATGGGTATGTGTATTTTCTGGTATTATCTTTTATCGTCCTGTACTGTAAAGTAATCGCAAACTATACGCTACAAGAGTTTGTAGTATTTCACATTTTTTTATTTTTAATACAGAGATTCTCGTGATTTTGGTATCTCAACATCTCCATGGCAAAACAAAGAAGTGAATTACGAGCTTCATGTTATAAATTGGAATGAGGAGGCGTCGGTCGAAAATAATTATATTGGTATGTAATTGAATTAGTATGTAATGTATTAATATTTGAATGGGTAAATAAGATATTGTTAGAGAAGATATTTTTTCGCATGTTGAGAAGAGAATATAATTATATTTTCTATTTTGAAGATATCGAGTTTCATGAAGCTGTATATCCAGTCAAAATCACTATATATGAAATGTATAATCCTGGAAACGTAATTCAAATTTGGGCAAAAAATTCCAATAATCAGTGGTTTAAGTTGTGGGATGAATCGTCTCAAATTGTACCGCCGACATCAAGATTATTTTCTCCACCGTTATCGCATCCGTGCAATTTTAAAACCGATCTTCTCAGACTGGTATTTAGGAACATGCTCACCTAAGTCTTACACAATGCTAGATGCTGTGATGCTTATCGGTACATCAGAATTGATCCTACCTAGAAATCCTAACGAGAGTTTAACTAATCTGTTAGAAAAGAATTAACTGCATGTACTCTCCACACCATGAGGAAGTTCATAATTTAACAGAAAGATTTTAAAAATGCATACTTGGATATAGTTCATCTGCAACAGAATTTTCCCGAATATTGCATTATTTGTAAAAGGTATATTATAATCGTTGATATTAAATAATATTCAATATTTGTTTATTCTTCTAATAATAAATATTAATTTATTATCCGATGTTATTTGCAGCGATGTAACGACCTCTTATAAGAGAAACAAAAAGGTATCTCGGGAGGTGATCCCGGGTTATGTACAACCCCTTGGACAAAGATATTCACGTCGTATTTTATTAAAAAGCCATTCAAATTATACGAAGCGTATGAAACTCTCTTCGGATGAGTCCAAGGAGCTATCACGCAGTTTATCTGACCTTCCTGTAAAGTATTCTAAGAAGTCTATTTTTCGTAATAATATTTATTGCAATGTCATCTCGTGTATTAAAGTTTATATTTTATCTTTGCAGGATGAAATACTGCTAAAAATATTAAAAAACTTAGATCTGACGACGTTATGCCGCATGAGTTGTAAGATAAATGCGCTTCAATAATTTAACACGGAACGCTAAACTTTATACACGTTTGAACGTGCGATGTGGACTATCCACAGATATGGATGATGTGTTTTGTTATTTTACATCTAGATGTAACTATTTGCAACAGTTAGATCTTACAGCAAGCGACTTTGACGTCAAGGATTTTATAAACTTTTTGGCATTTGCGGCAGGAATTTAACGCACTTAAGATTAACTGACTGCAATCCTGTTGACAATTCTGTCTTACTTAAAATTTCAAAAATATGCAAAAATTTAAAAGGTACGTATGCATGTATATGTATATTGTGTATATATAATTATGTAAGATTATGGATGAATTGCATACAACTAATACATATTCTTTTAAAAATAGGATCTAAATGGTTGTGAAGGTATAAACGACAAAGGACTTTTCGTATCTCGAGAGACTGAATGGTTTGGAACATTTAAACTTTTGTAATCTGTATATAGAGGCTCAACGTGTTTGCAAAATACTGCAAAAAAATCAACGGATGCGTGAGTTACATTTGGAAACTCTAAGTATGCCTGATTTAACGAAACTAAGGACAATAATAGAAGAAACCTAGACGTTGTTGCAATAGAGTTGAAAAATTCATGTCGCGACTTGGAAGTAATAAGTTTACGTTGTTATCAAATTACATCTCAGGGATATTGATGCCCTTGCTGATTGTAAAAATTTACGAAAATTGTATCTTCCGCTGTAAGTATGTGCTACATTTTCTCTTAAAATACCATATCTTTTATCGAAATTTGTGTGTTTGCTTCTCTTGCATTTCGAGCACCTTGAAAATGTTACATTGATTTTCTCTTTGCGATTGAAGTACTGTAATAATTATATGATTTTTGTTACAGATGCCCAATCGATGAGGACAGCTTAAGCAGATTACTTTTGTCCTGTGAACGTCTAAAAGTAGTTTATCTTGCTTCTATTACCCTCACTGATCGCATTTTGAAATTACTAAAGGGGTGCCAAAACTTGGAAGAGTTACATCTTTTTCAGGTGGAAACGTGCTACATATAAGAATTTATCCTTTATTATGGAACAATGTCCTGAAACTGCAAAAGTTTTATCTCATATGTTGTCACTGTTAGTCGAAATAATTATAAGATTAGTGAATGGAAGAAAGAATATCCGCATGTATCTGTCTATGTATTCGACTCAATATAATTTTAATAGTTCCTGTTTACTAGTTTTAGGGTCATATCAACAATTTACTTTTTACTTCTATTTACTTTTTATATTTTCATATTTACATTACTTACTTTTTAAAAACAATCTGACGGACTATTGTATGTTGTAAAAGAAGTTAATGTCTAATAAAAATAAAATATTATATACTTATTTGTTATTTTTAAACAATTTTATTTTATTTTTCTTTTCTTTTTCATAATTTGACTTTCTTCGGACAATAGCGTCATTCCTTTGTTAGAAATAATTGCGTGATTATTATATTATGTGATAGATTATATAAATTGATATCTCGAAAACTATGCATCGTAGTTTACAACGTTTCTGATTTTCTGAATTAGTTTCGCCAATGATGTTTATGACTTTGACGGGTATAACTTTATGGTTGTTCACATTACTTGAGAGCTGTTTTAGTTTGTTTCGCGTGGAAAATGTATGCGCGGAGGCAGCAAGTTAAAAATGTTAAAAAAGTTGCTAAACTTTGGAGTTTCAAAAAATCCTTTTGGTATATGTCTTTTTTATCTAAAAGGAACCTATTCACAAAGTTTCAACCAAATCGGAACACGGACGTTTTCGGAAAGAACAGCCTATTTATATTTAAAATGATAATAAAATATTTTAATATATAGGGTGATAAATCCAGGAATCCGGATTTTTCCTTGACAGGTATAAATTAGTCTAGCATCTGACTTATTCAGCACCTCGACAATAGAATAAGTAATGTTGCATTTTAAATTAAATTTAACATATTATTAAGTTGCAAAAAATAATTTGTGAATGTTTAACTGTCGTCCGATGATGATCACTAGTGATCAACAATGGCATAAATAAGAAATTCAGTGTCATAGCGATGAATGTGTTCAGATCACAGTATGTACTTATTACATTTCGAATAAAGAGGGAGATTTCTGATCTCATATAAAATTATTCAACGTGTAACGAAGAATTCTGCATGGATATAATTAACTCCTAATTATCATTTCATACATCTAGGAAAGTTTATGAAAGATTGATTAAAAAATTGAAAATTATGAGCAAAAAAAATATGAAATAAATTGTAAGCTTTAAGAACAATTGACATATATATACGTCATATACATATATATCCCAATGGAAATAATTTTATCGAGCTTTGACGTTCCTATGAGTATTAGCGAAACAATTCGTAGATCAATGCACGGAAACTTCTTTCCGTTTCTTTTTTTATTGTTTCCTTCTGAAAGGAAGTATTAATTCCGCAAAATCCGATAGCAGAAGTACGTGACATAATAATTATATATCAATATGTATTCATAACGTCTAATAGTATGTACAGAGAGAGGCAATTTGATTGGTGTATACTCTTCGGCGAAAATTATAAACGCATACCAATCAGACTCACTTTTTGCAACAGTTGTAGAGCAGCTTAATAAGCACTTTTATAGACAGATTCTTTGGCCCAGTTTCACAAGTGTCGGTTAACTTTTAACCTTAGATTGACTCACTCTTCATCTCCTTCTAACGTCTTCTTTAGAAAGAGACGAAGAGTGAGTCAATCTAAAATTAAAAGGTAACCGACACTTGTAAAACTGGGCCTTAATGATTAGTTCTTGCTTTTAGTCTCTTCTTGGATATAAATAGAAAACCAATCGTAATAAAAAACTATTGAATGTTTACCAATGTCCATTTCTATCAATGCAGATTAACTTTAATTTCTAAACTCTTATTTTTTGTCTTTTTCTAGTTTTAACAATTAGGAAAAGGTAAAAAGAAAATTAAAGTCGAGATTAAAATCAATCTACATTGGTATAAAATGACCATGGAGCTGCTTTTCCGCCGAATGCGACCATTATTGCGTTTTGCCACTTGCCAGAGGTTTCTCTCTGGCGACGCTTAGAAATCTCATAGGAGAAATAGGGGAATTGGTAGCAACTGACAATTCATACTTTTATAGTTAGAGCAGAGAGAAGCCTTCTCTCTGGTCAAAAATAGAGACCCTCTAGTCAAAGGGTAGTAAATGCTTTTCACGTGCTGGTTAGAACGTGCCTGGCCGTGCATTCATCTAAATGTTCATGCATCATGTCCGACTGCGTCATCCTGAAGTAACGTGACGTGATTTTGTAATATAGATTACAAGAGATCTTGAGCCGCGCCATGTTTTACCTGATTACCTAAATTTTTCGATACTCTACCAATTTTTGCGGTTTTTGGGAACAATATTTTAGAAGTATAAGCCAATGTGAACTCTCGTCTAATTAATCTTGCTAATTTTTTCAAATTCTGGAAGTTTTGCTGTTTAAATTTTGAAATTGCTAAGAGTTATCAAGTGCCATTTATCGCTTGATTCTTTTTATACTTTGTTCATATTTTTTTTGAGCTTAGATTTCAACGACACAGTTTTTGCAAAATAAAAATTCTCATACTTTCCAAACTCTGAAAAACTGACAAAGCATCAAGCAGTATAAGAAAAAATAAGAAATAAAATAAAAGGTGATGCTAAAACTAAAATTCCAAGATTGTTTATCATAAACTCTCTTTTTTGTTATTCGTACTAAGATTGATATACTAATTCAATACATAACACACATCATACATGCCCATAGTTAATGCAATTTTTGTATTTTAATATTTATACATCCAGTATACATTTTAATTAAATGAAAAAGAGATAGCGACATTGATTACTCCAAATGCATTTTAGTATTTCACGAAATGCCTGCACTTGAAACGAAATACCTCATCATTTAATGCACGTATTAAATACATAATCGCAACTTATTCATATAGAAGAATTGAGACAATGCGATATAGCAATCCTTTCAATCACAAAGTAATCCATTTCTAAATAAATTTTTGGAAGAGACATGTAGTTGCGAAAAAAATTACCAAGAATTTACTGATGATGTTATTAATATAGCTTTTGCAATAATTTCGTCGAACTATTCCAAGCAAAAAATGTCACCATCGCATTAAAAAAGTCAAATTATAAAAAAGATAAGAAAGATAAAACTGTTCGAAAATAACAAAATTATAAATAAATATAATCAAAGATTTTGTTTTTATTAGACATTAACTTCTTTTACAACCTAATTTACCACATAATTTTTGCGAAAGTAAATTTGTAAGTATAAAAATATAAAAAATAAACAAGCAAGAAATAGATTGATATATGTCCTACTATTATAGTAAACAAAAACTATTCAAATTATCAGTCTATAGACGTATCTATGTCGTATGTGTAGACGGACACATGCGGATATCTTTTTTTCCATTGATTAACCAATCGATCGCTTATATTACAGTATATGAGATAAAACTCTTGCAGTTCAGGGCATTGTTCGAAAATAACGAAATAATTATCAGGTGTATGAAATCTCACACTCCGAAAATATAACTTTTTCAAGTTTCTGCACTGCGCTAGTAATTCCAATCCGTGATCAGTGAGATCACCCTCGCGCAAATAAACTTCTTGCAAGTTTTGCAAGTTTTGATAAGAGGAAAGTAATTTAAATAAGCTATCATAAGTAACTAAATAATCCTCCGATCTGTAACAAAAATTATATAATTATCACAACACTTCAATTGCAAAGAGAAAATTCCTGCAACTTTTTCAACATGTTCGCAAGAGAAGCAAACAAATTTCAATAAAGAATGCAATAATATGTATTTTAAAAGAAAATGTAGCACACACACTTACAGATCAAGGTGCACTTGTCCGTAAATTCTTACAGTTAGTGAGGACACTAATACCCTGAGGTGTAAGAGAACTGTGCAGATGAATTTATTACTTTCCAAGTCATGACACAAATTTCCCAAATCTATTGGAACTGCGTCTGATAAAATACGCGTTGAGTACCAATGTAACTCACGCATCCGTTGATTTCTTTGCAGTATTTTGCTGAGACGTTCAGTTCTTATATCCGTATCACAAAGATTTAAACACTCCAAACTGTTTAACCTCTCAAGATACGAAAATCCTTCGTCGTCTATGAGACGACAATTATTTAGATACAATTCTAAAAAAAAGAACATGTTTTGGATATATGCAATTTACCCGTAATCTTTACAATCATACATATACAATATACATACATACCTTTCAAATTTTTGCATATCTCTGAAATTTTAAGTAGAGTACAACTGTTAACAGATTCGCTGCATTTACTTAATCTTAAGTGCGTTAAACGCATTCCGCAATTATCAAGAAAGTTTACAAAATCGTTAACATAAAAGATGCTTTCTGTAAGATCTAACTGTCGCAAATATTTACATCTAGATGAAAAGTAACAAAATATATCGCGCATACGTTTGTCCGATACAACAATACGTATGCTCAAACGTGTATAGAGTTCAGGGTCCCGTATTAAATTATTGAAGCGCTTATCTACATAACTCATGCGGAATAACGACATGAATTCCAAGTTTTTTAATATCATTAGTAGTACTTCATCCTACAAAGATAAAATATAAAACTTCAATACTACGATATGACATTGCAATAAATATTATGATGAGAAATAGACTTCTTAGAATACTTTACAGGGAGCGCAGACAAACTGCAAAAGTGATAGCTCCTTGGATTCATCCGAAGAGAGTTTCAAACCCTTGTCATAATTTGAATGACTTTTTAATAAATTATGACGCGAGTTTTTCTCTCCATTAGGTTGCAGATAAGCAGGAATTACCTTCCTGAGGTACTTCTTTGTGCCTCATATTATTCTTATAAGAAGTCTTCCTTCGTATATCGCTGCAAACAACATTGGAACAAATTAATATTTATTATTAAAAGAATAAAAAATATTGAAAAAATACTTATTATCTTCGATTATAATACCTTTTACAAATAACGCAATATTCTGAGAAATTTTCTTGCAGATGAACTATATCCAAGTGTGCACTTTTTAAATCTGCCGTTAAATTATAAACATCGTCATGGCATGGAGAGTACATGGAGTTAATTCTTTTTAACACATTTGTTAAACTCTCATTAGCATTTCTAGAAAGAATCAATTCTGATGTACCGATAAGCATCACAGCATCTATCTTTGTGTAAGTTTCAGGCGAACTCTTCTTAAATACTAGTCTGAGCATTTTGGTTTTAAAGTTACACGGATGCGATAACGGTGGAGAAAATAATCTTGATGTCGGGGGTACAATCTGAGACGATTCATCCACAACTTAAATCCATCCTTATTATTAGAATCTTGAGCCCAAATTTGCATTACGCTTCCAGGATGATGTATTTCGTAAATACAGACTCTGATTGGATATACAGCTTCATGAAACTCGATATCTTCAAAATAGAAAATATAATTATACTTTCTTCTCAACAAAAGCGTATCTTCTTTAACAATATCTTCTTAGCAATATCTCATAAATCAAATATTACATACAAATATAATTATTTTTGTTTGTCTTATACCAAATTGGATTAACATTTTCAAATTCTTCGTTTTGCCATGGAGATATTGAAATATCGACATCTCTACTACAGCTCTGTATTAAAAAGTCAAAAAATGTCAAATACTACAAACTCTTGTAAGATTGAATTGTGATTACTTTTTACGGGACAATAATGTATAATACCAGGAAATATACATACCAATATGTTTTCAAAAGAAATGGTAAATGAAATAGTTTTCCATAGTTTTGGAACTTGGGTGGCCCAATTATGTCAGGGGCAGTGTGATATATGCTAAGATTTTGATGGTTCTTGGCAACAAATCTCTTTTCGCAAATTGATAGATGAAGTCAACACTATCCTCCTCTCCTACGGATACTCTGCCAACATAGGGATATCGACTACAACTCTCGCAACATAAAGATTGATAATGGGATTTCATATTTTCTCTCTGGAAAAAAAATATGGAGAATAATAATCCTTGCTTTTGTAATATAAATTGTAGTGCTAAAATGTATTGTATATTTAGTATTTAAAGTTATAGCGATAAAATTATACAATTAGATTAGATTATATAATCTAAATTTATCCTGCTTCCATTCACATAGCTAGTACTGACATTATTATTACATAGTCTGCATGTATATTATTATTAAATATTAAATAATTAATTATTTAAAAAATTAAATTTTTTAATATAGAAAAATGTTTTTTTAGAAATCTGAGACATCGCGAGCTCTGTGTTCTTCTACCACCACCTTGCGTGGTACACGTGTACGAGCACAAAGAAAAAAACAAAAAAAATTGCAAAATTTATATTGCTCAAATTCGCCACAATTAAATACGTTTAATTTCTAAATATAATTAAGTTCCATTCCACAATAGCCGTATA
The DNA here is from genome assembly GCA_030770255.1 of Temnothorax ravouxi. NCBI lineage: Eukaryota > Metazoa > Arthropoda > Insecta > Hymenoptera > Formicidae > Temnothorax > Temnothorax ravouxi. The sequence goes on along the minus strand of JASTWP010002172.1, from coordinate 2,621 downwards.
TAGGAGTAGATGTAAAACGTGAGCACTGTAAGCTATTGACTAATAAATTTTTTACAATTCAAGAATAATTGACTGTAATTGGTCAATTTTTACTGCTTACGTCTTACCGCATACTCTTACAGCTTATTGTAGAACGGGCTTAAGATTTTCCGAAATATATTATTTATCTTACTTAAAAAAAATGTATCTTCTATTTCATTTTCCGATACACGTTGTAGTGTGTTCCTACCACGTGGGAGAAGAACATACGGTATACACGCATGCACGAGCACCAAAGAAAAAAGATTTCAAAATTTACATTGCTTACGTCGCTATACTTACGCTTCTAAGTGACTAACATTCTTCAAAATGTATTTTTTTAACTTATTTAATATACTTTTATCTCATTGTTTTATACAAGCGATCTAACCAATAAGTCGAACATAGCATTTCACAGTAAAATAAAGAGAATTACCTAGAAAATTTAACTTGGAACTAATCAAAAAAATTAATCAGAATAACTAATTTCTATCAATTTTCATACTTACTGTTTATCAGCAAGGCAGATTAATTTTTTTTCGTATAAAATGAGAAAAATCACGAGAGAGATGAAATGTTGGAACACGTGGTTAGTGAGCCCACACCACTTCTGTGTAGGCCCAGATCTATATTATATCCTAGACTTCCAACTTTCATAAAATATATACATAGATTTGAAAAGTGTTACGTCTAAACCCTAGGATTCAGGTAAATTACTAGAAAGCAAAGGAAAAACTAGCTAGGAGGGTAGGGGTATGGAAGGACGCAAGCAGATATAGGTACTGTACATATAGTGTTTTCTACCGGGAGAACTATCCAGACAACATATAACACTAAAAGATAACGAAAACAATGTCTTTCTTAATTTATCTTTTTGACACAGCTAAAAGATACGTGAAAGACATCTTTTATTTTTATTTAAAAAATTGTCATAAAAAAGATACCGTTTGATCATCTTTTTTATAATGTCTTTTCAATACAAACGATAGATTCAATAAAAACATTTTTCCGGTCAGCCAAAATTAGTTATTATTTTATATTATATTATATTTATATTAAACTAATTAAACATCAAAATGTCGGTCGAAAAAATAACTGTTTTTTTTAGTTTTATTGTGCTTGCAAGATAATCCGTTCGTAGACCATTAATAATCACTGGCTGCGTTCAGCAGAGAAAACTGCATTGCAACTGTTGTAAAATTTAGGAATCTGATTGGTGAGTGCTTTTCATTTTGGCCAAAACTATATAAGAGCACCAATCAAATTCACGAATTTTACAACCATTGTAAAATAACTTTCTCTGTTGAACGCTGTGACCATGTTTGAAGCGAGAAATGATACACTGAGAATTCTTGCATATCACTTTTAAATAAAAAGATTTAGGTAAAAAACACTTCTAATCGCTTATATTTTATTTTAACCAGATATTCGGAAAAACTTTCTCTGTAAATCAAAATCGGTAGAGTTCAGTTCTAAGCCTCTTTTAATTGTTAGTAAATATATAAGACCGTCACTCACAAACGTATCTGTGAAGAGTATATGTGCTGAAATTTACACGTCGTGAGGCGCGTGTGCACTTTTAGTTTGCACGTTTGCAATAATGCTTTGTCACAGATAACTTTTTTTGTTTAGAGTCTAAACCTAATTCTGACAACGGTATCGTATTTTTGGATGTAATCCGCTGGGCACGCCACAATCTTTTTGTAACAATACATTGTAGAATTTTTATATAAAGCGAGTATTTTCGCAAAAGTTGAGGTTAAAACAAGTGTCGGTATTACAGACGACTATAGGATCCCCTTAATTGAGTGACCCGCTGCACTCAAAGGGTTAAAGCAAATAATAATTTGTCACTCAGCGATATAGGATGTACAACAACGTAGCCATCTTGTAATTACATTGATTTGCATTAAAATGCAAATATATAATTTGCATTAAATTATAACAAAGTCAAATCAATATTTTAAAAAATACAATAGTTATTGTGCGCGACGGATTCTTTATTACTTATTCTTATTCTTTTTCTTTATTCTTTGTTCTTTATTACTTTTTCGTGGCATGCAATTCAACCGATTTATGTATACCGATTTATATATCTTCTTTGTAAGATCAATTCTTTCTCAGACAGCACAAAATATTCTAAGAAGATAATTTTCATGGTAATATTTAACAAGAATATATTTAGATAATTCGAAAAATGTTCTGCATGTTATTGGAATATTCTATTTATTAAGTTCTCAGAATTTTCTAATAATACGTACTTAATAAATATTTTTTATAATATTTCATATCGTAATCAACTGAAACGTTGATGTACCGGTACACATTCGTGTACCGAAAAATATTCCAATTCGGATAGATAGCCGTGCTGAACAGCATGCAAACATTTTATGTATACTTTGTGTTGCTAGTGTTCATCTGGGTCAAAGGTTTATGACACCCCGTTGTTGGATCCCAGATTTCATCTTGCGTATTCCTCGATTAAATGGAGGATTCCCCAATTAAGAGGAGGAGAATTTAAAAGGAAGATTCCTTGTTTAAGAAGAGAAGAAAAATTCAGAAAATGTTAATTGTGAATCTGTGTCGTATTGCCTAAAAACAGA